>VXBI01014346.1:146366-213588 GCA_013397375.1 Toxostoma redivivum
CTCTGCCGGGGGCGATGCCCAGGCGGAGGGGAGGCGGGATCCCCTCGGCAGCCCCGCCGGCAGTACGAGCCCTTTTCCTGCCTCCCGGCTCTGTGCGCTCGCCGAGAACTCCGGAGCATCAGTTGCTCTTTTTATTGGTTACAGCTCTCTTCATCCTTCCAACTTCGACAGGTGATCAGAGCATCGTGGCTGTTTTAGGTACTTACTTAGGGTCTAATTGCTTTTATGAAACTGATGAAGTTTGTTTAGAATAGCTCACGTTGTTATTCTCTGTTTGTATGTATTCCTTATATAATGGATATCCGTGTAGTAGAAATTTCTTACTTAAGTTAGGGGCTGCTGTTGCTTTCACTTTTAAATGTCACATTCATCTTTAAATTTGCAAATCTTTACATTAAAAGGTTTCTGTAGGAATTCAGTCCGCTGAAAATGTTTGAAGCATTTTAATGGCTTTTTTTCTGAGAACTGACTGCTACTAGCTGAAAGAAATGTCAATAGAAACTTGATAGAAGGTAAGATTTTTAAATAGTTTTGTATTTCTAGTATAGTTGTTTTCAAATAAAAAGCAGTTGCAGTCATTAATGAAATTCAGAATTTAATAATAAATTATGTCTCAGGAATTTTCCCTTATTTTTGCCTTTTAAAAATGCAAAATGTAGCACTTGACAGCTTTTGTTACCATATATTAAGTATGATTGGTACTAGAGAGAGGAATAGAGGAAATTCTTTTGGCAGTAGGGTGATTAAATTTATGTTTTTTTTAATGTATGAAACTACAGCAAAGCATAAGCTGTCCTCTGAGAATGCAGTCCTTTCTTTGTATTTAACCTTTTTCCAGTATTTCAAAGCAAAGTAGAGTTGCCTTACGGAACTCTATAGCGATATCATTTTATAGAGAAAATAGTTTTGTAGCCATAGAAATACTAATGTAAAGTCAAAATACTTAGATGCTGTTAGCTGAACAGTAATATAACCAGATGAGAAAGTATAAAAATAAATTACGTGTAAGAATTACAGAGTGTACCAAAGATTTTGCAAAAGAAATTAGTTGGCTAAATCCTAGTATTTACAGATGGATATTTCCATGTCTGTAATGCTGTGATTCTGTTAATATAATTTTCCTGCAGCACAGTCTTATGTTACCTGTAATTGCTATTGATATACACCAGGTCAAAGAATAAAATATTTTGTTGGAAAGCAAACTATTTTAGGTAAGACCTATTTTAATTTACAAAATAACTTTCAATTAAAATGTTTCTTGGCTTCATTGTAGCAAAAAATAACTCATTTACGTTGCTTTCCAAAATTTCACCTTGCATAGAGTCCTTCAGTTCTGTCACTTGCTCTTATTGGAGTTGACATCATGTAGTAAGTTTAGCACAAATGTAAATAAGATTAATGTAAGTAAACACCACTTAGTGCTGTCGAAGAAATCCTCAGCATTAGCCATGTGGAAGTAACTGATCTTTGTTTAAAAATACTTATTTTTAAATACAAATAATGAACATGCAAAATCACAAAAAAATAAACAGGTGTATGTATGGCTATATGTACAGTTGTGAATGCATGTATGTGTATATACATGTTTCCATCTTTTTGTATGTGCTTACACACCACATGTATATGCTTTTCTGTCAGAAAGAAACATTTGAACAGCTATTCCTTTTTTTTAAAGCTGCCAAAATCAATACCAGGACTCTTAAATAGGAGCATATTTTAATATATCTTTAAATTCAACCAGATTATATAACTTTAAAAAAATTCTGAAAAAGAGACATCAATGTCAATTGTATGAAGAGGGAAGACAAATATTTATGACTGCTTTCACAAGTTACACATTTTGGTTCAGTCTGTGCTTGATTCATGCTGTTTGAGTTTGGATCATGTTTGGTTGGCTGTTGTTTCTCATTTTCTGTGACTACATACAGGGAACGGTGGTTTTCTCTGCATGGATGCCTGGTGAAAGAACAAGTGCACAGATCTATGTGAGAACAAATGTGTTAGCACAGATTGCTGTGGTCAGGGCTGCTGTTCATGTGAATCAGGGATTTTGCTGAAAGGAGGTACACACATCTGTGTGACAAGTAACTTTCTTACACTGTGTGACAGATGAATAGTTGCCTTCTTTATTCCCCCTCTCATGGAATAACATTTGCTTTCTGTTCTTTTTGGATGTAAAATTAAAACTTCCCGTGATGTTTTGGAGCATTATGTCAATTGCTGAATGGTGAACAATGCCAGAGCAGCAGGTGCAAAACCAGACCAAGTCTCTGAGGTGACCACCAGCACAATCAGGCCTGGAATATGAAATACTGTGAGCTCTGAACTGAAATGATCCATAGAGTACAAGCAATTGAAATTACATATTCGTAACATTTACAGTCTGATAATCCTCAATCCTGGCTGAAGAATTAAAACATGCTCCCTTTATCCTACAGAAACACAGTTTATTCCTTTATCCTACAGAAACCCTGTTTTTTAGGTCTTAGGCCTTGAAACCAATGAGTGAATTGGTGGATAAATGCACTGCTTCATTAAATAGAACAGCTGAAAGCCAGTGAAGAGTCAGCCCTTCACACAGAAATAAAGTCTTTGAAAGCCAGTAGACTACTGAGCTGTAGTCATCTCCTCTTTATGCACAGGTGGATTGTCTGATTTATGAGTGACTTGTACAACCCAGTACCATCCAACAGGGTGCATTAGATCAGACAGAGTGCCAGACAGAAGTATTCATTCTGTCATTGGGACCAACCCAACTGGAAAGGAATATTGACATTTTTTGCATCATGAAGCCGAATTCCTAGACCCAGTCTGTTTGAACCACTGTGATTGCAGAAAATAAATGTACTTCATCCTTTCCAGAGGATGCAGCATGGTATTACTGTTGCTCATTGTCCAATTTAAAATATCAAGAGTTCTTCCAGTGCCTGCACTGCATTTCTGGTAGTCAAGCACTTGAAGGGATGGAACAGAGACCTCAGTGGCCCTGTTGTTCATGTTCCACCAGATTCAAAACCTCCAGCTAAATCATGAAGGCTTCATGTGGAATGTGCAGACGCTGTTGCATCACGCATCTCAACAAGGGAGTATTGACCAGGCTTTCCAGCTCTGTGGGATAGCCCATTCCTTTCCTACCTACCACATTTCTGGCCATGGAAGAGAGTGGAAATAGAAATAGGGGTTCAATGTGGAAATTCCAAAAACCATAGGGAAGTTTCGTGCTGGGCTGCCATTTGAGAGCTAGTGGAGTGAGAGTATGTGACTCTGCTGGGACTTGTTCAAATCTCAGTTGTTTTCTCATCAAACTAGATGTGATGCTCAATCCCAGGCATTTTGTTCCTGGACATCAGGTAAAGACTGGAAATTGCATCCTTGTGGTGGTCTTGGAGACGTGATGTAATCTTCCTCTCTTTTGGAGGGGGAGGTCTGTGTGTTTGTGTGGCAGCTACCATGCATCAGGAGATAGGCCACTCCAACTTCCCTATTCTCAGAGAAAATAAGAAGAAACCAGAAAGCTTTTCTTTAGTTTCCACTTCTAAATGGTTCCTGTATGTCACAAGACTTGTTGAAAGCAAATGTGGAGCTTGAGGTATTTGTTAATTTCCAAACAGGGATTTTAGCTCTGTCTTCTTCATTATTCCTACTGAAGTTTGAAAGACTGTTCATAATAAAAAGATTTGGCAGTTTCATGATTCACTAGGCTGGGTATCCAGCCAAGATACAATGATGGTTCATCAAAAGCTGTCAGCTTACATTGCATGTGCTGGGGATTTCAAATGATGGAAGACAATCTGAAGACCACAGAGCCTTAAAATAGTAAGAACTGGAGAACTGCTCCCAGAAGGTATCATAGTGGTACAATAACAAAGTGGTGAGCACCCCATAAACTTGAAGGTCTCTAATTCACAATAAAACCTCCATAAGGGCCCAGTTTCTAAAAGCTCAAACTAGACACCAAGCTCCACCCTCTGAGCTGCCTCCTGATCTTTCCAGAGGAATCTAGGCAGTGAGTTTCCCTATTTTCACTCATTATTACTTGTCAAGTTAGAGTTGTGCAGCTGATGTACAGAGAGGTATGATGCAAGAAGCTGGGGAAGCCTGGAATGCCAAGGGAAGACCATTTTCATGCATCAGGCTAGTTCAGTCCTGATTTTATTCCATTCTCTTTAGATTCCATTCATCTCTGCAGTCAACAAATTCCTCCTCGATGCATAATTGTATTTCCTTCTGGTTCTTCCCAGATGCCTAGCTCAGGTAAGCACCTCAGGCAAGCATGACTGAATCATGCCAGGAGAACAGAGGATATATTAGATGAGCAGTACATCAGGAGCTGTGAGGAACTGAGAAGAGGTACTCAAAACATGCCCCAGCTGTAGCCCTGGACTGAAAAAAAAAAGTTTAAAATTCCAGTCTCTGGAGGTTTTATTATCGTTCTCTCATTTATCTCATCAGTGCTAATTGGGCTGTTCTTAATGCATGGATGTGACATGGCTCACTGGCAGGAAAGGGACCTCTGGATTAGCCACTCTCTTGCTTCTCTGCAGGATCACTGCTGGGATCCAAATTTGTGACCAGTAAAAATGGGAAGATGAAAGAGCACAGTCAAAGCTCAGAAATTCAGAGTGTATTGTCTTATGTCCATCTCAAAGGTGGACAGGTTGCTAAACCTGAGACTCAGAAATGAGTGACATATGGATAGTTTTTCTTAAAATCCAGAGAAATTCTTTCCTTTCCAAGGTAATCCAAGACCTTTGCATACTCTGCTAGGGGTATAATATTTGTCTGAGGGGTAGCAAACCCCCAGATGTCTTTGTTCATCCCAGAAAGGCTGGGAATGGCAACACATAGCTGTATCTCCAAGTGTTTTTGTACAATTTTCTTCATGTGTGTGGGATTTTCAGTAGTGAAGGTGCAAAGAAATAATTTAGTGCTCATAAAGACCTGACCTGCATCCAAGCTGAAGCACACAAACTCTGTCTTGCGCAGCAGTGAGCTAAAACAAATTACTTGTTTAGACTTTTCATGCTTTTAAGGGACTTCTCAGCTTGTGATTGAATTTAGGAAACAGGGTTTAGTTCCAGGATTTATTCCATGGGTTCTGGGATTATTTTTTAAAACAAGAATTCTCTATTCTTTTATTTGATTTCCTGCCAGTTTCCTTCAGTTTTAGTTTTGATATTACTTTTTTGCAGTTCACAACTTAAATAAAAGGAGAAGAAAACCTGGCACAAAAGTAAAGTAATTGTATAAAACCCAAGAATAGATTTTCTCACTTTTCTATGTCATAGTCCCTTAAAATTTTCTTCATGTGTTAAGAAACCTCAGTTCCTTATAACAACAGAAAATAATAAATGCTGCAGACAGAACCACTCTGTCTGTATTAGCTCAATTCCTTTATTATCTGTAGTTTATTGTGCATGACACTGCATGTCTGATGTGGATTCCTCAGACCAACAGACCTGCTACTGAAATCAAAGACAGTTTTGGCAGCAACCACAGGACTGCACTGGCACAGTCACAGGTTATGTGTTTCAGGGAAAATGCCATCACACTTTGGAGCAGAAAGGAGTAAGTTAAAAGGAGAAGGAAATGATGGCTTCAGTATGTAATATTTCTGTTTATTTTTTTCTTTCAGTTTTGTTGACATGGGAAGTGCAGAGCTATAGTGTTTACATTTAACCCTACTCTGGAGAAAGTCTGGAGTAGATACAGAAATGGTTGGGATGATGCTTTCCAGGATCAAATACTTTCAATTATTTTTTAAGAGTAACTTCTGTGCCATTTTTTTTTCCAACTAGGATAATTGCTTAGAAAGTGATATAGCTATATGCAAATTAATCTACAGTTAAAATGGAAGTAAAGGTGAAATAGAAGTAGCTATTGAAAATCTAAAAAATCAAATTAATTTTAGAGAAACAGTTTTTATTATCTGCTTCTGGTTTTGATTGTGAAGAGCTGAACTAGCTAAATAAGTTCTGGCTATAACAGTTCCCCTCTTGCAAATGTGATTAATTTGTTTCCTTCCCACTTACACACATAATACTAAGCAGAGCTACCAGTGCCTTTATGGCCACTAAGAAGCTCCAAATGATGCCACAGTTCAATGCAGTTACTGTGTCAAGGAGGATCGGGTCAAGTCCTCTGGAAATAGAATGCAGGGGAGTCCTTGCTCAAATCGGTGTTTCTACATTTGGGAAATTCTGGACATTTCTTAGAAAAGCTTGCAGTGACATCTGAAGGCCATGCAGTAGAAAACCAGAGATCTGAAAATTGCTTTCTTTTCCTCTCTGGTAACTTGTTTTTCTCATGAGGTACAGGAGCTATGTAAACATATTTCAGGAAGGCAGAAGTTGTAACCCTAATTAGCTAATGGGATGCTATACAAGTGCTAGGAAATGGGGAGAGACTAGGAGAAGGCTATCTTTAGAGTTCCAGCTTGGAAGAACACTCAGGAAGCCAAAAGTTGAGTAGCAATTTTTGTGCTGCTCTGGAGGCAAGCAGGCTGGGAGCATTTGCTGTGAGCATCATCTGTTTCATGTGCTTTTTGATGGAACACCCAGAACTGCATAATCCATAGGGAGTTGCCTGCCCATAGGTCCTTGTTCTTTGACAGATCTGTCACACTTCTGAGAAATCAAGATGCAAAATCCATCACTCAGGGACATGGTATATGTGTATCAGATACTCTCTGGGGGATGAAGAGTCCATTAAACAGCAAGTCCCTAAACTCATCCATATGAAGAATTCACATCTGTGACAGATAGAATATGGAGAGTACCCAGTGTCTAACAGGTTATCTGAGTCTAATGTGCTACTAAAGCACTATAAATATTCATTTTATTTCAGCCTCTCAGAGACGTCTGTGGGTGATCCCAGAGGGATAGGAACTATAGTAGAGTTCTGTAAACTTTGATACATAGTAGAGGAAGAGTGAATTAAGTCATATGTACAACAGCTAGTGAATCTGTATTAAATGAAGGCACAGCAGATTTATTGCTCATTAAAGGAGGTAGCCAAAATGTGGAAATCAATGGCATTAAGACAAGAGCAATCAGTTGGGTGAAGTCATGGGGAATTCTCTGTTATAAGAATTTTCTCTCTTCTTCACTCAATGGGAAGAATGTGAGTGATTTACCTACTTAAACCTGTCAAATTAAAATGTCAGGCATTCTAGTATACCTTCTCCATTTCTCATTATGACTCCATTCCTAGGTTCCTAATGAATTTCCTTTGACTATGAAGACTGTTGGCAAAAGCGTGAGATTTGCATTGAAACCAGATTTTATAATTAAACAAGAACTCAAGTACTGAGTTTATGGTTTGGTGTAGAATTCTCATGTAGGCTCAAGTCTGAATTTCCTGAAAACAAGGCTGGTTTTATTAAAAAAACTCTAAACATCTTGACTGTGGCTGAAATTTCAGCTTTAGATTATAACCAGATGAAAAACATGTAAAGGTTCAAACTTACATCCAAATTGAGGGGCATTTCAGATTTTTCAGATTTATTCTGGCCTACTTACACATGATCTTTTTTTCCATAGCTATTTCTGCTGTCTGTTTTGAGTGTTGTGGGTGCTGCTGCTGTATTTCAGCAATTCTGAGATCTCTGGTGTTGGTTTCAAGGTATGAGGTATCATTGACTATTACACATCCACTTTCTGCACTGGTAGGTGCCACAGTGTAGTCATACTCCTGCTGACCCTGTATCCAGCAGATGGACCTGACTTTGCACACAACCATTCCTTGGCTGTTTCTGGGTTTGCCATGAGTGGAGGCAGGACTAAGAAAAGTGGAGCTGGCTGGGGCCCCTGTCAACATCATGCCCACACTGTTGAGATTTACTTCTGTACAGTGTCAGTGAGTATTTGATTGGGCTTACTGGGAGAAAAGCACTATGTGGCTTTAGGCTTGGAATACTGCTAAACTTTCCTGAGCTTTGCTGAAAAGGCACCTCTCTGTGCATTCTCCCGACACCATCATCCTCAGACTCATGGGCAAAGGTAAAATCTATGTTAGTAAACTTTCTTTAAAAGTGCCACACAGTTAGGTAAGTTTCTTTAAGAGTAGCAGCCATTGAAAAGTTATTTTGAAAAGTAATTTTAAAAAGTCTCTTATGCATTACCTACGTTGTCTGTAGGTACCCTCTTTCACGTTGCAGCTGCTGAGTTGCACAATCCATCCATAATATTACAGTGATGCCTGTGAAGCTTTTGTAGATCTTTATTATTTGGATTTCATCTTCACCTCTTACTCCTGTTGTCCATGGTCATTTGACCTCCCTTTAGCTCATCTGTTTGGTTTCCTTGGCTCCACCAGAGAGCTGAGAAAGTAAATCAGTTAATTTTTTTTTCTCTCAAGTCACGCCTCAAGCTTCAGTCTTTACTTTTGAGGAAGTCAGTATTTCAGTTCTCTGTGGTAGGGGTGGCAGCTACCAGAGAACCTCCTACCACCCCTCACCTGTGCAGGAGGCAGGACTTGTTCAAGTACTGCCCTGGATGAATCTGCACTTTGGAATGGAGACCCCTGAAAAAGGGCAGGTTGGAAAACCCACAGGATGCAGCACATTCCTTTGCAGAAGTAGCAGCTCGTTTTTGAAAGCAGTACAGTAATTTTTGCTCACAGTTATCCCTCAGGTGATGAACTTGGCTTAGTAACAGAAGCTGGAATCTTGTGGATGCAGGAGGAAGAGCTTTCTCATGCTATTTGAAGACTGTAGAAAATGATTCACCCTTTTTTTCTAAAGATGTTGCGGAGTATCCCCACGCTCCACTTTAACTACCAGCAGCACATCTTCAGCCAACACTGTAAAAAGCCAACACTGTAGATTTAAATTACTCTCCCTAGCTGACATTACCCTGAGCAGACCCGTCAAACCCAGTACCTGAGGAGGCACCTCACCTCCTGTTTGAGCAGAGGGTGGCAGGGAGAATGACCCACTCTTGAGAGAAATTGCTGCCTGGCAGGGTGCTCAGCAGCTGCGGCGATAGAGCGCACAGACAGCGCCGGGGGCTGGGGGATGTCCCTCTCCGCTGTGTCACTGTGTTATGCTGAGATGTGACACTAGATGGTGCATTCGCCAAATGATTGGAAAAGACGGATCTTCCCAGTGCCCAAATCTTTCGGCGCGAGGCTGACAGGAACTGTCCCATCTGTTGTGTAACCACAGCACATCCTTCTCATAAAAGGGACCCTTTTGTGCAAGAATCAAATTCCACAGCTGCCAGGGTGGCACTTGGAGACTTTGGCACTTACACATGTAGGTTTGGGGGATTTTTTTGTCTGATCACGTATTAAGTGAACAAGTCAATTAGAAACAAACAAACTTCAATGTCATATTCAGTTCAAGGGATGCTTGAAGTTGGATAGGGGATGTATGTTATCCCACTCTTTGCCTTGGTTGTCTAGTTTTGGCCTTCATCCTTCTGATGCTTGCTACATACTGAATGTCTGACCATGCATTTTAATATTTTTAGGGTAGGGTATTAGACCTTGCCTGCAAGGAATAAATTACACTGAATTAACTACACTGATTTAGAAATTGATTTAGCTAAATCAGTGCAACTCTCCTGAGCACTTTATACCACTTCAGTTCAAGTCATGAGTCAGTGAGTAACAAATCAATTCTGTGGGCAGAGAGTGAGAAAGATTAGACTAGATCTTCAGCCCTTCTATCTCAGTATTTATTAGGCTAAGGCCTCTTCAGGGCTTGTTGCTGTTCTCTTTAATTTTCTCTGCCTAATGGACCTGATCCAGCTCTCGATGGCATAAATGAGGGGTTTTCCATGACCTCCAGCTGCGAGCTGGAGATGGCAATATCTTTATTAGAAACCTAGAGAGGCTTAGAATGACAAATAATGCAAGCCTGTCTTCTCACTGCATATTGAGTTCTCAGATTGTGGCTCATATTGCAGAAGTTGTGTCTGCAATTACAAACATATTATTCTACATTCAGGGCTCCTCTAAAGACAGGAATCTCCACTAACATTGTCCTACGAGTATCACTATGCAAAAAATCATAATTTGATTTGATTTTCTCAACAACACCTGATAACATATATTTTGAGGCGGGATGAAAATTATTATTTTCAGGAATTTCCACAGATTTTGTGCATTCTGGCTAGATAGACTCAGGACTCAGGTTATTCCTGGTTTTGTAGCAGCTTAACCAGAAACTAGATTGATGTTGCACTCAAGTAAAAAAAGCACAACTTTTTCAAAATGTGTTTCAAAAAAGGTCCTGCTTTATTTTGTTGGTGTTCACTTTCTCTACCTTTCTTCACACTTCTACAAACTATTAATAATAAGAAGGATATCTGAGAATATGCTAAGGATTTGCTGAGTTCTACTCACTGAAAATTTTGCTTATTGTTCCCAAATCTTCTTACTCCTGTCTGTAGAGAGCAGCAGTTGAACTCTTGGATTGTCTGTCTATTCCAGGAAGAGTAATTCACTTGTTTACAAACCTAAGATTTTGGTTTAGTGCAAAGTAATCTTTCTTCTTCTGAACTGGACGTTAATAGAGCTGTAAACTCTGTAATAACCAACAATGTCCTGGCATACTCTTGCAATTCACATACAGCTCCTGGAAATCTTCATATTTCAAGGGGTGATGCCACCTTTTACTTCCATCTCTATGCCAAATGTGATTTCTTGTGTTTTTTACAGGTTCATAATGGAACTTACATCTTTGCCTAAATTCCTTTGGACAAGTGACAACAAGCTTCTGCATCACCATTTTCCAGACATACTGGCTACTGTTCATACCACACAAGACATCCCTGAAGAAGTTGTTTTTGGACCATGCATGCTCCAGAACACCCTGCTGGACACTGTAGCTTTCATTGCTCTCAAGTGTTCCGATAGACGGAACATCCACTATGTATTTAAGGTATGAGAAAAAATACGAGTGTTTAATGTCAGACCTATCAAAAATAGTTACACCATCCCTGAGAAGGTAACTTTGCAAGGGGTAGGTTTTTTTTTTTGTTCAGCAAAAGTAACAGTTCCTTCAAAGAGAAAGGGCCAGTGCATTTCTGATTTATGAGCTGTAGACTGGAAGGACCTAAGGAAGCCTCTTTCTGCAGGAAGAATACAAAGTCCCACTTCTATGCTGATGATTGATGACCTGCTTCAGATCTGACTTGGAATAGGAAGGAAGAGGGACAAATAGTTTAGTAACCTCTAGTTCAGGTTTTGTCAGAACAAAGGAGGTTTATCACGAGATGTGACAGCCCTGTGAGAACAGAGGGGGAAGACTGTGGCATTGCACTGATTCATGCAGTGCTATATTCACAGCATTTATTTACAGATCTAGGTAACTGCTACCACAGTGTGTTCAGTTGTCCTTAAAAGTGAAACCACAATGGCAGTCAGGCAACCAGCCCACACACCCTTTGGGCAGCCACAACTTAATTGCTATTAGTACATGGACCTCCTAAAGTTACCTTAGATCTGTATGTATGTGTTACAGCTACAGTTTTCAATCACTGTAGGGAAGGCAGAAACTCCAAGATTGTAATGGACTATTAACTCTCAAGCTCTAGTTCCCCAATTTTTATTTTTTTATTTTTTTTTTGTTACATAGCCAGTTTCCCACATTCTGTGGCATGGATGCATCTGGGAGAGATCCAGCTTTGCCTGAGATTTCTGTGCTCTGGAGGAGAGAAATCCCAAAGCATATGAGTAATATGGGAGATACAGTTATTGGGAGATAACCTGTTCTACACTTCTGCTTTAAACAAATTAAGAGAGAGAAGAAGAGGCTGCAGGGTTTATCTGACTGTTTTGAGTCTCTGGCACAAGTTTGCTTTTGTGGACAGTCTTATTAGTACTCCAGGAGACCAACAAACTCTTTGGAGAGAGACCTGCCCTGAGATGAGGCTTTATTTTTGGAATATTTCTGTATTTCTCCTGGGAGTTTTGAATTACTGTAGAGAGAGCCTCAAAGGTTTTCTGCATTGGAAGAGCCCTCTAGAGGGATAGCTTTAGTGTTTTTCTACACTTGAGCTAAGTAATTGCTATGCAGCAATGAAATTGGATGCCTGAGTTGGCTCAGATCTCTGTCTTTTGGCAGTAAATACATGAAATTCTGTGCAAGTAGCTGTTTCAGATGCAATCAGTAGTCCCATATCCTGTTAAGTACTCATAATTAAAAGTAAACCTCCCAGAAATCAGGGACTACCATTAGGCTTCTAACTATGTGTAGTAATTAATTAAAAATTCAGTTATGATGCTGTGTTGTCATCATGGCACTGAAGTGCAAAACAAGAAATAGGTTTTGCTCTGCTGGATATAGTAGAAACAGAACACACACGGGAATGATTTGGCAAGCTGGATTTATTGCAACTGAGGTTTCTGTTCATCATAGTTCATCAGCACTCCTGCAAGACTTTGGGGAATATTATTTCTAACAAGGGTTTCATCATCTTGGGCTTTTTTGTTTAAACCAAAGAGGGACTTCATAATTTCTTTTTCTTTATTTTCTTGGAGACCTTAATTTGAGCTCCTTGGCCCAATTTGTACACTTGGGCAAAGAAGATGCCTTGGCAGCCATTGGCACAGGTAGTTCTTTCCAGCTGATTCCTCTGTCCCTTACAGCTTCTTGGAGGTTTCAAGGAAGAGGCTTATTTTCTCTCTTCCCTTCCAGCATCTCCCAAGGGAGCCCAATTCCTCCATAGCCCAGCTATGACTGAGATGCTGGGCTGTGAAGGCCTTACCTCATGTATGAGTGCAGAGGATCCATCTAGGGGATTGACATCTCCAGGAGAGGGTGGATTTGCCAGGTTTATAGTGTCTTTAAACACATGGAAAAAATAAAGCTGGTTCATGCTTCTAGTTGGCAGCGCCCAGGTCTTATCTTACATCTGGTACTCCTCCTCACCTACTTGAAGCTCACTGAGCTCTTTCCCTGGAGTCCTGGTTCCTGGTGGAGCTGTGCTCCCTTTGACTTTGCTTAGAGCACCGGGTGGCTGCTCGGTATTTCTGAAACACAGCAACTAAAATATGACAGCCTCTGTCATAGCTATTAGTTACAGCCACTGTGTGTGGGTGGGTGTTCTTGTGTTGCTGTCAGGCACTTGTATTTCTCAATCATTGTTAATTACCATGGCATTTAGAGAGAACCAGTTTCAGGGCATGCTAATTTATTTTCTCTCTTACACTAAGTAACTCTTATCCTAATGGTCTCTTAATGTTTCATTCTTGTATCCAAGCTACTAATGTGATCAAACTTTTCAGGGTGGGTAATAGTCAGTAAAAAAACAGAGAAATAATTAGCCAAAATATTGTTCCTGGTACCAAACATCAATGAATAGCTGCCCTGCAATTAGTGGAAAACAAAGACCTATACATTGCTTGGGGTGAAATTTAGATCATGCTTGTCATTAGACATTTTTCATTTGCAAACTTCTTCCTTTCTAGACAATGACTTAGTGCTTCAAAAATTAGTTTTTATACATATAAATGTTGCCCTTGATCACCCTGTGTTTTAGCCTTCAAGCTATGAAAATCTTCCCCATCTTTCAAATGTTGCAGAGGGCACAGATCCTTGGTAAACAACAAGCAAAAACATATAAAGAAATAAATCATTCCCTATTCAGTGCAATAAAGTAACTAAGATTGGAGTCACACACACTGAGTGAGGAAGACAATGCCAAATGTTTTGTACTTAAATTATTTCATTGTCAACCTGTGACTAAACGACTCAGGAGTCCTGTGGAGTAAGAATTACATGTGATTTAGGACTATGCTGTAATAAAAAGACAGAATGGAAATTTAATTTGAGCAATAGACTCAATGTTATCTTTTAAAGATTTTAGTGCCTAACCTTACAGTCTGAGAAATATTTTTAAACTGAATTTGTTTGGTATATCTGCATGCACACAGTTTGAAAGTAAATCAACCCCTTGCAACTCTCAGAAATTATTTAACAAGAAGTATTGCTCTAGTGAGGTTTATCTGTTTAGAAACCTTGAAATTAACGTAATTAATCTAGCAATGGTAAAAAAGTAATATATAATATTTATGAAAAAGGAAAGAGATCATATAAGTGCTTCTTAGTTGTATATATTAAAATCTGTATTTTGTGTAATCTAGCCAAGCAGATATGCAGATGTTTACTTGGGGTATTGAATCAAATAACCATAATTTTTCTTACACCCCCTGATCCATATCCTCTTATGTCTATGAAAATCTCCACATGCAACTGTCCTGAGTGTATGTTCATTCCCAGTTTCACACTGCACTGATCCACTGCACATGTCTCAGTCCCCAAGGACAGTACTCACACATCTCCTGACTCATATCCCATTTTCATAGCCCAAGGATTGAGACCCCTTCTTAGAGAGGATCACATGTCCTGTACCTCTGTGATCCATACCCCATGGATGGTCTGCACAGGACAGGGCTAGGGACTGACCAACATACCAGGCCTGGCTTTGCCATGGGAGGTTACACATGAGCATTGGTGTCTCCTCCTCCTTCCACACAGCTGTATTCCCAGAGTCTCAGCCCCCACACTGGGGAAACCTTCTGTGATGCCTTTGGATTTGGTGACACTGGCAGATGTACTGGGCTCACAGCTTTGTCCTATGTGCTCAGTGTGAGGCAGAAGACAGGTTTTGTTCTTGGATTGGATGTAAATCTTGCTCCGGGCCTCGAGACCTGTAACTTCCTTTCTTTGTGTTCTGTTTCCCAGGTGGATGTTACATCTGTGCACAGTCCCACAGGACTGCCTTGGATGAGACTTGTACAAGCAGCTGCCAATAGCAAGGAGCAGAACTTGGAAGCTTACTTAGAAAACAGTCAGTTATACTATCGCTCCACCAGGAAAATCAGTAAAAATGAGGAACTGCTTGTGTGGTATGATGAGGAGCTTTCCACCCTCTTGGGTTTCAATGAGATAAAAGCTCAGAGTCCCCATAATGGTAAGTAACAAATTGCTGCCTGCAGGGGTCACTGAGGACAGAAGTGAGTCTGCATCTTCTTTAGTACGTGGTTGTCTTGTAATAATACAAAACACGTCTAAATCCCTAGCTGGTCTGCTAAGAGAAAAGACCTTCTGCTTCGAGATTTGAGCTGGAGGCACAGAGCAAGAACCAATTTGCAATTCTTGATGCCATTCTAGCAGAGAATGGTGCACTAGGGATTCATGCTGACATTTTTGAGCTATACAATGGAAACCTATGCACTTCGATAACTTGGAATTCTAAAAGTCTAAAGTATCAGTTGGAAATATGCCTTTTTTAGCTTATTGAGAAATCAGGTATAGGCTAGTGTTCTGCTTAAATCTTGTAAATGAGCAGATCTTTAAAAATACATAACAAGTCTAACTGTACTGCATAAAGCAGTCTGCCTGTTTAGTGTGGGACACAGTAGAAATGAGAAAAAGCGCAAGCTTTAATTTCTGAAACGTTGCTGGAAATTCATTGCTCCAAAAGAAATTGACCTGGAAGTTGTTACAAAAAATCCAGATTACAGAAACACCAAGCAAGTCAGTCAGGTCTATACCAAGTCTGACTCCAGCTGTAATTTGCTCCAAATTTTACCTAGTTAGACTGGAACAAAATGCTTTCTGCATTCCCTTTTTTGATTTAAGCAAAGCTTATATAGATTGGTTAGTAAAGGTATAGCAAATTCATATGGAAATGTGCTTGTCTGTAAATTAGTATTAAAATAATACAGACACATTCATAGCACGAACTGACTAAATTGTTCCAGCTGGTTTCAATGTATTCTGTTACACACTGCCAGCCCTTTGGATTTACCAGGGAAGAGCATTATTTGCACAAGAAACACTGTATCTGGACACAAGACTTTAATCTCACAGGTATAATGTTCCACCTATTTCATCAGCCTTATTTTCTTTTTAAAATTTAAGCTTCTGTAGTTTATAAAGGGATCTAAGCTGTGCTGAGTCCCAAATTAGGAATTTTTAGTTCTACTTAACCAGTTTATGAACTTTCTTATGTATCCCAGGCCGCAGGTGCTGTCTGGCATAATTTGCATTTTAAAAATGCTGTGTTGTGAAATAATGTAACATGTATATAATTTACAAAGGTTATGAAGTACCATATTTGTGTTGATAGCTGAATTTTGTATCATTTGTTCATGGGAAATCAGTCATCCCAATGAACCAGAGGTGCAGTAGGTCTGAAGACCACAAGGAAAGAGTGTTCCTTATTCCTCCTGCCCATCACTGGCATTGTTTCAATTTGAACATCATTTTATGTGCCACAGACATGTGCCTTAAGGCATATAACGGCTTTCCAAAGAAGCATGAGTAAGGGCTTCAGGCCTTAAGGTCAGATGATTTTTAAATGGTATTAAACTTCCAGAGTATCCTAAAAATAGAGGATCATGTAAAATCTTTGAATCTTGGTCTAAAACTCATGATTGCTTGGATATATAGTATTTAACATTCTTCCTGAATTTAAGCCAGTGACTTAGTTAAGAAATGTAGACCCATATCTGGATTTGGACTTCAAATCATTATAAATTCTAAATGGTTTTATCTAGATCATGGTGTACTGATCATTTTATGTGCTTTTTTGTAATATAATTACATTTTATGTAATAAAATCTAGGCTTGAGAGTCTAAATGGAATAATTTCTGCCAGTAGCACAGAAGCATGGAAGCAAATAAGTGTGAACCATTTTGCATATCAGGAAGGGACCTGGTTCTGCACTGGCGTTAGTTTTACCATGTGCAACCTTGTATGACACAAGAGGTGTTTCTGGCTTTTTGTGTCAATGACAGGATTGGGATCTGCATCCACCCATGATTCCACCTTTGTAAAACTCATCACTTGTTGTCTGTTTCTGCAGAGTTGAGATGCCAAGAATGCAACCGAGTCTTTAAATGTGAGCATTCTTATCTGTCCCATGTCCGCTTCCTCTGTGTCCCAGAGAAGAGTGCTCTGCTATGGAGAAACTTCCAGGGCCCTAAAACTGAAAAGAGCAACCTAGCTGAGCAGACCACGAATTTCCACAGTCTGGCAAGGGACCTGGAAGTCAAAATGGCAGCCTGTAAAGATGATGCACATGGTCTTCTTGGAGAAAAGAGAGCAAAATCTGAAGAGGCTGAGAACAACAGGAGCAGGAAAACAGTGCTGTTGGAGAAAACCAATAATGTGACTGAGGAACGTAACTGTGGGGGCAAGGAAGAGGTTGGGGGAGAGCATGCATTGGCTGGTTCTTTCTGGAAGCTTAGTTCAGGGAGGCAGTCAGCTAGGAAGGATGCTTTAGAGCAGAAACAGAGTGCTTTCACTGAAGTCAGGAGGATGAAAGAGAAGCTGAGGAATGAGAGAGCTCCTGCTTTGCAGGAGCCAGAGCAGGAGGATGGCACGGTCCCTCTTGGTAAAGAGCAGGTATCAAAGGAAGCATTGAACTCCTCTGGTAGTGCATTCTCCTTTGTTTGGCCCACCAGAGCTCGAGGAGAACAGAAGAGTGCTTTCAGCAAACCCAGTAAGTGTTTAACAGAAAGAGCTGCAGTAAATTCTTCTCATCCCATGAGTGAGTCAACAAAGAGCCTGGGGGAGCTGTCTGGCTTCATTGCCACCGCAGACATCATGTGCTGCAGCACTCTTCTCAATTCCAAGTTCTTTGTCAGTGATTTGTGTAGTGCTCAGATGCTGCAGACAAGCATCACTCGGAGCAATGTTTTCCCATATACCTCAGAACCGTGGCCCAAGCAAGCAGGAGGACAGTTACAAAACACCACCACTACTTCCTCGTCATCCTCCTCCTCCTCCTTGACTCTTCTTCCCCCCACCTTTACATCCTTTGGAGTGGCTGCCCAGAACTGGTGTGCCAAATGCAACCTGTCCTTTCGCATGACATCTGATTTAGTCTTCCACATGCGGTCACATCATAAAAAGGAATACTCCTCAAGTGAATCCCAGTGCAAGAGGAGACGAGAGGAGAAGCTGACATGTCCCATTTGCCATGAGTACTTCCGAGAACGCCATCATTTATCCCGGCACATGACTTCTCATAATTAGAGCTGTGCAGACAGATGTCACCAAGGGACCAGGCAGGTTGGATGAAGAAGGGAATGATAGTTCACTTAAATCCATTTCTTTTTGAGTTTACATTAATTTCTTTCAGGAAATCACTGTTTACAATAATTTATAATAGATGCTTTGGGAAAAAATATGAAATGTTTACAAGAGTCTTGAGTGGGTTTTAAGTTTTGAAAACTCAACCCGAGCCCTTGTCAACCTATTTTTGAGGAAATAAACTAGTGAAATGAATCCACATGCAGTGTTAATTTGCAGAGTAGGGAACAAAATTATAGATTTGCAAACAGAGTTGTCTTTGCTTATATTTGATTTGCTGGTGTCTGTGCAGTACAGTGTAAATACAGAAATAGCAACCACCTCATTGAATGAGGAACCTTTAAGAATTAGAAAAATCAGAGCTTATATCTTAAAAAAAAAAAGTTGCTATTTCTAGCAGCATTGGTGGACTCTTACTCCTTTATGTTAGCTGAATCAGCTCTCTTACCAAATGTTTGAGTTAAAAACTGACATTTTACCATCTCCTTTGCTTTGTGAAGGACCTGAATTTAAGACTGAAATCTATGATTGTCAACAATTGACTGGCAGACTGCCAAAGAGGATGGAACTTGTAAAGCAGAATATCCAAGTTCTGTTCTAGGCTCTGCTGCTTTTGAAATATCTTTTACACACTGAAATGAATGTGGGACTGTATCAAAATGTGAGCTATTGTCAACCTTATTGTGTAGACAGGTAGCAAATGTTTGAAGATCTGTGTGACTTCAGTAGGCATACAGATATGATGGGAGTAGAGTTTAGCCTGTGGTTTTCAGGTTTTGGATATACCAAAGGAAGCAGTTAGGGTATCTGAGTTACAATTAGCAACTGATAGATAGAATCTGCACACTTTAATTGTTGATGAAAGGCTCTGTTCTGATAACTGCTAGAAGAGAAACATAGAATGATACAGGTGCATTATACCAGTTTGTCTGTCCTCTGGTTGCTACATGGGCCAATTCCAACTTTTTTTAAAAGGAAGTGGCATATTCTTTTCCTGCCTGTCCATGAGACATTTTTCTCTTGCCTACTTTGTTTTGAGCTTTGCTGAGATCAGCAGCAGATGAATTTCTACTGCTCAGTGTGGGAAGAAACATTGTCTATTGTTACTGCAGCCCATCTAATTAGCCTTTTGTTACTTTTAAAATCCATTCAGGGACTTGATTTTGATGGTTTGTGACACTGTGTCCGTCAAGCAATCATTTCTCCTGCTCTTGTATAGTATTTTTTCAGGTTGTCTAATGTTTTTCTGGCCTGTCTCTGAACCTCACCTGCCTCATCAAGGGCTATTATTCCCTTTCAGACAGAAAATTATCAGAAACCACTTGTTTCCCAGCTGAGGGTAGAGGACATTTCAATATGCTCTATGTGTTCCACCATATTGATGATATACTCCAGTGGTTTTTATATACTGGACAGAATTTTGAGTTACCATGAAAATACCTAGCCTGATAATGCAGGTATCAGCAAGTAAACACATCTGAATGATGAAAGAGAGACTGACAGGCTGTCAGCTGGAACCAACATAACACACTCACTGTTACCTCTTGGGAAATTTCTGTAAGTCAGGAGATTGTATTCTTCCCAATATACTGCTGTTGAACATTAATACATGGCTATTTCCCATTAATAGAAACATTTTTCTCATTGCAGGCCAACCACTGGCTGTGCATCCCAGCTTTATTTTTGAAACCCAAAGTGATAAAACTTGTTACTTTATGCCTTTGAGTTCAGGAGACAGTTCTGGGTTGGATTGTAACACAGCTTTTCAAGGTCAGTGGTGGAAGCTCTTCCACTTGAATCATTAAAAAACAAAATGAACAAAGACTTTAAAACATGGAGCACAGGGAGCAACCTTGCATTGGGTAGGGGATGGTGTGGTTTCCTTGTAATCTTTCCATCTCTATTTTGGGTCCAATAACATTTACTGTGTAAGGAATATATTTATGGCAAAGTTTAATGGGCCAAATTTCACTCCACCTGGGTGCCAGCCAGTTTACTGTGAAGTCAGTGTCCATAAAGTGTAATGAAGGACTCTGTGGTGTAACTGCATTCATATGTGGTCAGGGTTATATTTCCCCATTAGTAGTTTAGGCCAGATTGTGATCTCATTTATTCCAGTGCAAATCCAGAATAATTCCATGTTGCTACTCCTGATTTATATTAATTACTTTAAGATCAGCCTGGCCCAGTATAACTAAGACTAAAGATTTTTTGGTACCATTACTGCAAAACGTTCTCTTCTGTACTTACTGAAAGATGCCATGTTTTCTTAACAGTTTTATGATTAGAAACCTAGCTTCAGATTTCTTCTGGAAAAAGACAGGACTAGCTGTATAATGCTCCTCAGTATTATTTTGGCACATCACTTCAACATTACCCTGCTCCAAATGCCTGTTTTTCCAGCGCATTACACCTGGTGTATAATTTAGATCCAAATGAAGCAGTACCAAATCTTACTGGTTACATGGTTTCACTGATTTTGTGTTGGACAAAGTGTAGAAAATCAGCCACTGAAAAACAGATGCTAAGTCTCAAAACTCTTCAAATGGTGTGTTAGACCTACAGCCTGTGTGTTTTCACCAGTAATTAAACTTCAGTTTGAGGCTTCAGCAGGCAGCAAGGTTACAGGGAGAGATAGCTTCCCTTTATGTCATGGAGTTGTTTTCTTTGGGAAAAAAGAAAAGCTAAGAACTCTTACCCAGTTTCCTTGTGGACATATCTCAGCCACAGCTATATAATGTGATGCCAAGCAATGTAGGAATGCCTTCTGTGCACAGAGAGAGAGTTATGAGGAGAAGCAGTTAGGAAAAGTGGCAGAGCTGATCCAAAATGCAAAAATGAGGAGAGGTTTTTAGTAAGCTTTATTTCTGGTACTTTCCTCACCTCCTCCAGCCTGGGGGCAGTGCACCATGGTCCTGGTCTGTAAAACTTGAGGATTTCCCTCTTGCACCATGGAAATCACACTGCAGGCAGTGTGTGCAATGCTGTCCTTGTTATTTTGTAGGTGGCCATCAGCATAAAGATTGTGCTAACAAATTGCTTCTTATTCTGAGGTAAAGGGGTTTGTGAACTAAGACTTATTTAGACACACAGCAAAACCATATAGCCAGACAATATGACATCTTGTTGCCTGTTGCATCTGTGCTGGTATCAGTGCAAAACCACACAGATCAAAAGCACCAGAATTTGATTCCCTATATGTAAAACCAGCTCTTGTGTAAAGCTCCTTGTGCAGGCACAGTGAAAGTCTTTTATATGTCTCAGATTTAACTGAGTGTCTCATCTAAACTGGGTTACATAAACCAGGGGGCTTATCCAAAATTTTTGCTGATTTTATTTCTTTAAATGAAAATACTCATATTAAAGCTGAGTGAACCAAATATTGAACAGGCAGAAGGAAGCCTAACGAGACAAAGAAAAACAAACTTCCTATAATTGAGTCATGCTGGAAGCTTATTTCCCCTTATGTCTAGAAGTCTGAAAATTTAAATTGGTGCAGATGAAGTCCTGCTGGAAGGAAAGCATTCCACTAGAACAGAGGATTAATGAAGAAATGAAGGACTGCATTCTGTCCGTGTGAAATACTGTGATTTTACAGCAGAGAGATCTGTCTTTTCTACAAGTAGAAATGCTAGAGAAGGGGGAAAAATAATTTTGTTTTTAAAACAAGAGGAGACAATTTGCAGTGAGCCAACTGGTTCTTTTCCTGTCTTTGTTAGCAACTAACTGTTCATTTTGATCAAACAACTGTTTCTCATGATGTGTTTCTGGATCAGTGAAAAAGGACACAACACAGTGCTGTCAAGCTTAGCTGTGCAGGCTGTGTTTCTGCAATGGATAATGAGTTTACCAATAGGAAATGCCAGATTACAATATTTGTTCACTCACTGATCATTGATCCTTGAATTTTTTCTGATGAAGATGTGTTTTTCCATCAAAATGACACTCAGATGTGCTTTTGAGAAATACATATTTCCTTGTTTTTTATGAGGTAATTTTTCACTAATCAAGGCAGTTTGTACGCTTCCTTGGATCTACAGGGCATGGTTTGCAAATCACTGGACTAAGGCAGCACAAAAGAAATAAAAGGTGGCTGTCGTTTCTTGGTTAGAGTTCTATGAATGCTGGAAGGAGAAAGATGATACTGCTAGGTAGTCTGATATGATAACTCCTTTCTTCCTGCCTTTAAAAGGAACATGATTAGGATTAAAATTCAGGAAGTTATTTTAGGCGGATGATAAGAAAATGGTGCTATAAAATGTAGAATTTCCATGTCAGCTCTGGAACCAGATGAGAGAAGAGAGGCAGTTTCATCATCTTTCCTGTTGTGTTCTGGAAGGGCACTTCTCAAATTGCTTGTCCCTCCCTAAAAACTTTCTAACTTTCTCATTTAAACCACAAACCATGGACTTTCCATAACTAATTTGCATTTGTGCTTTTGTGATTTTCAGATCTTTCAATGCTGTGTAATTTTCTACACAATTACTCACTGTAGTTCTGTGAGGTCTAAACTCATTGAGATGAGCATAACTATGACATAACAGTTTGTGAAGACAGGAAAAATTGCTTTTAACATACTGGCCTTTGTTAAGCCTGGCAGTTTCAATATTAATTAGCCAGTACTATGAAACAGAAAGTAATATTCTGCCAAGTAATAACATTTCTCAAGGTTGCACAATAGTTTTCCACTGAAATCGATCACTTCAGTGAATTAACAGCATTATTGATTTAAAATCGATTCACCAGCAATTGCATCTTCACTGTTTGTTTTTCCAACTGAATTCCAGCTTCTAGAGATATTTATTATACATATGTATTCCCCATATTACTCTGGGAATAATTTATTTGCTATTTGTGCCCTAATGGCATAGCTTTTTATCCTTGAATTGATGGCTAAAGTTTCTAAATATTTGGCTTAACAATTAATACTGTTTGTACATGACAGCACAACTGATTGTTTTTAGGAAAAAGAAGCAGTTTATCTGGATCATTGAGATATTAAAGAGGCTTAAAAGACATTAGAAGAAATATATTAGTGTTGTTTACTCATTCATTGACTACTCCATTTTTTTTCCACGTTAAGAATATTTACTATTCTTCATATGTATATCACTTTACATGAAATTCTGTTTGGGTTTTAATTCATTAAAGTACTTTCCACAACACTGAGAAGTTTAACAATAAGCTAGTGCGTAAAAATCAGAACATGAAAATGTCTCAAAAGAGTTCAAGTTAGCAATCACACTGAGTGTAGTTGGTAAGACAAATAATAAAAAAGATGGAAAATCTATTTAGTTCATAAAATTTTCTTCCTGTAAAAACTTGAAGTTTTAACACAATTTATTAAAAAAAATGGCAGGAACTTACAAATGAGCAAATGAACACCAACGTGTAACTGCTAGACTCTAACTGAATTTTGGGGGACCATTTCCCTAATTTAATTACCTTACAGCTGGCCTTTTGTAGAGATGAGAAAATCTGAGCTCTAGATTAAAGTTACACATACTTCTAAATAATTACAAAGATAGATGTTTAAGAATTGTAGGAAAGACAAGGAATGTTGTGCATTAAGCTCATGTCAGTATCTCTGTGAGTTATCCTGGAATACACTATCACTTCATATGTAGCTTAATAGCAGGGTGCAAATGATATTTTTCAGCTTTTCTTTTTTTTTTTTTCCTGTCTTTGGGGCAGGACAGCAATCTAATTTTAGCCTTAAATAAAAACATATAATTCTTTTCCTTGAGCTAGTTGATCTGGGCACTGGGTAAAAGACTTAATGTACTGCCTTTGTCTTGCCCTCTGACAGACACTGAGAGGAGCAGGCATGTTCCTTTCAAATACCAGGAGTCTCAGCAACCCTGACAGACTGGAAATTATTATTTTTGATGTCTAAATGGTATTTGGAGAAGAGACTTAATTTAGCTCCTGCAGTTTGGAAAACAGACTCTTCCAACTACTGTTAATTTTTAAAGATGTATAAATAGGAGTATGCACAGTTTCCAAAGAAGAAGAGCTTTTTCTGTCTTTAAAGTTGTTCACATGCTTTCAATACTGACAACTGGGATTTTCTGTGGAATGAAAGGAAATCTTTGATTGGTAGCTACATTTTACAGAACTGACACACTGAACATTTATGTTTGATTACAGGAGAGGAATCCAGAAACTCCAGTGAATTATTGAAGTATTTCAACCATGCACAGAAAGAGCTGGGTTCCACAGAATGGGGAAAAACGCCAGCATGTTGGAGTCACTTTGAGCTATGTACAGGGAGTCAATCACTGACCATAGAGATTGAAATGCAGCTCCCACTTCTTTCTAGGGTTTACATTTGGGTAGCTAATTTTCTTTTCATAAGAACTAGGGTTGTGTTCCTCCACTGGGTTATCTAGAGCTGTGTAGGTGAGCATTGAGCATCTCCTTTGCTTTGATGAGTGCTGTTTCAGCTGATGTTTGTATGTGAGGAGGGACTCCGTTTCCTTCCCAAGAGGTGCTGTCTGCTGAGATGACTGATCTGGAGGTGGGGATGATGATGTAGAAGTTGGTTTCATCTATCTGATAGGTCTGTGGGGAATGGCAGCCACCACTGGTCTGCTCCCCAATGATGAGAGCTCTGCCCAGTCTCTTCATTATGTATACAAACTCTTCAGCAGCCCCAGCTGTCACAGCACTGGTAAGGATTACCAGCCCCTTCTGAGTGCCATACCTCTCCCCTGTAATGTAGGAAAAAAACCATCAGAAATGAATTCATTTTCAGAGATTTATTTGTACAATAGAGCAAAGAGAAGGCAAGATAGAGGCTTCGCTATCTAACTGCTGTTAACAACCCAAGAAGTTTGGAAACTTACTTTGTGCCTATGATAGTATTAAAGTACTTTTAACACTAGCCCAGACTATATGCTGTAAAAAAAGGCTGTCTCCCTGTGTGGTGCTCTTGTGCCATCAGTTTCTGATTATGAGCTCTGTAAGGAGAGAAGACAGCTCATGATTACTACTCTGAGCTCTTCTGTGGCTTTGGCTTTTACAGAAGCTCCAGATCTCGTCAGAGTAGTGGAATAGACAGGTGAGAAAAATAACATTTTTCACTGTTGCAGCAGGAGTAGTCAAAACTCATCTAGAAGCATCTTCAGTTTCACCCTCATCCCTGCTCTAGGAATATGGCTGTCATAGAATTTGGCCTGCAACTGTGCAGGCATTATTTTATGAAATTACAATTACAGTGGTTTCCCACAGCTTTTTTATAGTTTGTAAATGGATGCTATACATGGCCTTTGTCCCAAACCCTTCAACAAATACCCCTTTATTATCAGGATCTGAGCCAAGTATCTCATTTTCTTACATAAAACAGCTGACAGGAATCAGAAGGGCTTTGACCCTTATTTTCAATATATCTGAACATGTTAGATACTTTTTGAGAGTTTAGTTTCTTTGGAAAAGTGACCAGTGGGTAATAACTAGGACTTGATAGTTTGAAAAGTAAACTGCTCTAAAACTGTCAATCTATAAGTAAGTAATAATATGACATACAATTCTCTTGCTAAATTCAAGAGAGGGGCCCAATAGCATGGTAATTAATTTTCACACCATCTTTGGTTTTCTCATTTCACTATAAACATAATAACCATTAGAAGACTCTTTTCACAGTAGATACATATAATACAGGACCAGATCCAGCTCCTTTGAAGTTAATATGAGTCTGCCTGTTCTCCTTGACGGGAACTGGAATGTGTCCATAGAAATCATATCCCTAAGCACAACCCACCTCTGACAGCCTGGGAAAATAGATGGACCCAGCAGACTGGGGCAAAGTTTAACCATTTCAGCCTGATCCAGGCCAACATCATTAACTGTTTTGCTACTATCTTAGCTTAAGACAGGAAAATAATTAAACCCCATGTTTAAGGCTTCTTAGCACTCTGACTGCAGTTTATGAACACTGAAGAGCTTTGTTTCTGCATGTTGCAGCATCCTTTCAACTTCCACAAACTGGGGCAGGGTATGTGTGACACGTTGCCAGATGCTTCAAACTCACCCAGATGTACAAAATTCAGTGCTTTTCTTTCTCTTCTCTGGACAAACTGGGGTGTTTTCATCTACTAGAGGAGGATGTGGAGGATTACACAGGTAGGTGGTAGAGAGCAATGTGTAAAACTGTATGGGAGTGTTGAAAGAGACCTTACTAGAGGTTGAGGCAACGCTGGATTAGTTTTTAATTTTGGCAACTTTTAAAACCAACAAGTTACAGCTGCTGTACATAGTATTTGAATATTTGACTAAACTTCTGGGGACCAATTTACAGACCTCTAACATACCCCATTTCTAGGAGTAAAAATAAGGATAAACTGTTATTTGTAGATGGCATTGAGTGACATGGTTGAAATGCACATTTTTTGTTTCTATGTCCTCTACGCAGCTTGAGCTGATCATGGCAGGTGCTTTCACCAAATGAGTTACAGGATTTAATGACTCACTTTAAAGTGACAAGGAGAGACATCTGAAATGAAAAGCTACTCTGAAAAGAAATTGTCATTTACCTTTGAGCTGTGGCTGTGTCCATATCTCCTTTACTGAGTCACTGGGTCTGTCATAAACTTTGTCCAGGAGAACTGGGTGTCCTTCATCAAAGAAATATGAGCATAGGATTGCTATGGGTGTAGTGGAGCCTCCAATATTGTACCTTTTAAAAAATTTAAAATATTAAGGAAACAAGTGAAAATTTGTGTCAGGCAGTTAATCTCCCTTCCAAGTATTGTTCCTTAATATTAGTCCTGAAAAGACTTATGGCTACATTTTGATATATTTACATTCATTCTCCCTTATCAGCATTTGCATGTCTATCAGATAAACAAAGTTCTGTGTAAGAGTGTTGGACTGTTATTGCACACAACTAACTTCAAAAGCAAACGTGAAACTTAAAAGTTTATTTTTTTCTTGATATTACCTAGAAAAAATCAGAAAGTAACCAAAGACTGAATCTTCAGAGAAATATCAGATTCTTGTAGTTCTCTGAGTAACTCATTCTGTTCCTGACGTAGGCCAGCAAGGAGTAAATACCTAAACCCTAATACATAAAAGTAGATTCCAATTAAAGCAACATATGTTCGTAGAACTGTTGTGTTCTTATTTTTTGCTACACAAAGTGAGAAGGCTTAGTGGTTTAAATGAGGTAATTTTTTTGTGCTTAAAGATTGTGTTAGTTACTTCATTTAGCACAGTTGTAATTGAAAACTTTGGTTGCAGTTTAATTCCATAGCAGTCTCTGAAGATTAATTTTACTGAAGAGCCTGTCATTGGAGAACCCTTGCTATGAATACACACAATTAACTACCAAAATATTTTTGCCTGTCACTTTTCACTAATACTAGAGCACATACAGCTCTAGAAATGTTTGTACTTACTCATAGCGTGGATTTAATTCTTTCCTGTAATTGATTTTAGGAGTACCTAGCACAGGCATTCCAGCAAAAACCTGCTGGAAAATGAGTTTATTCGGTACAATCTATAGCTAAGTTTCTTCACCTCCAGAAAAGGATCTGACAATCCAGGAGGCCTCTGTTCTGAAGAGTGAAGCTACATCTCTATACTTCAGTGTTTGGGAGCTGTATGGTTGACACTGTGACTGGCTAGAAGTTAAATAATCATCTTCAGCGTGTCCCTGATAGTGCTGTGCTGCCAGGAAGTGCTGCTGCTGCTGCTGTTGCTGCTGTACAGCCCACAAGACAGCTCAGCCCAGCAGAGCCCAGGTCCCATAGGGGCCATCACAGCTGGAGGTGGTGGCAGGCAGGGCAATGCTGGAATGCTCTTCCTGGGACTCCCTTGCAGACAGTGAAACTGCAGTAACTTAGTCACTTATGATGATTGAGCAGTTGCCAGAGTTTTAACTTAACTTCTTACAGGTGTCTTAGGTGACCTTAGGGAGGCCTTTTAGTGTATTAGTGTCTCCTATTGATGCTGTGAGAGTTAAAAATGTGAAGTTCATGAGTGGCACAGCTGTTCTATGAAGGGGAGCTATTAAGGTGAGAGACATCATGCATTATGGTTAATCCCATGCAAAATTGAAATTATCTAAATATGAAGTTCATGAGTGGCCCAGCTGTTTCAGGGAAGAAAACTGGTAAAATGAGAAACATTATTCATTACAGTTAATCCCATGCAAAATTTTAATCATCAGTCTTAAAATCATAAGATTGGCAAATAGAGAATTTCTGAAGGTTTGTTTGGGGTTCTCTTTTATATGCCTTTAGAGACTGTGTCTTTTATGTGCAATTAAAGGACTGAAAATACGTTAAATATTAAAAAAAAAAAAAAGCCAATTAAAAAACCCCAGAAAAACCAAAACCAAACAACACATGGAAAAGCTATAATGATACCATTTGGTACCTGAGACATGATTTCATCTTTGCTGTTTCAGTGCCCCCAACCCTGAAATTTTTAGTTTGGGAGTATACTGGAGCAAGAAAGAGGAAAGTCCCTATCCTATCTCAAGTCTACTGGAAGATGGTGCTGCTTTTGCTGAATTCAAATTCAGGCATGGGTGTTTTATGTTGGTTGCTGCCTTGCCTCTTCTGTGCTCACATAGTGAATTCTCTGTCTCTGCTCTCATCACTGTGCTCAACTTTTCCTCCCTATGCTGAAAATCCCACAAGAATATTAAGATTATCAAATATTAAGAGCCCCGTGATAACAATAGATGCAAGTGGTTCTGATAGTAAAACCAAGTTCTTACAAAGTCCTTCTTTAGTTTATATTTGTAATGTTCTGGGCTCACACATTAGCTCTGGACCACAACAAAGGAATTACTTCCCTAAATATGGTGTGGGAAATGTACATTTTTATATTAATCTGCTTTGATAGCTGGTGACAAATGGATGACATTTTATGGCTCATAGGATTTGAATCACTGTTGACACACTGGAGTGTCCAACAGAGTTCTAAGCAGAGAGCAGGCATTCAGTGCTGCAGCTTGGAGCAGCTGGGTCCAGGAGAGCTACAGTGCCTCTAAGTACCTCTGTGTTCTGTGCACAAGGCCTGTTCTGTACAGATCTGATTGCCCAGAATTATTTAGCACTGCAGATATGGCAAATTAAATGTTGTAACACAGCCTTAAACATGGTCTGTCTTTTTGACTGTTGAATCACTTGGCCACTACATGAAGTAAAAGACTTATTTATATATATATGTGTGGCACATGGAGAGTTAGATTAGAAAGAAATTAGAGAAATAAAACACATGTAACATCCAGAATTGCATTCTGCAAACTATTCCCTAAATTTGCCTATTTAGTTCTAAACATCTCAAGTGATGATACAATTTATCTTGAGATATACTTCCAGACTGTTATTATTTTCCCTGGCTGTTTTCCTTTTCTCATTTAATCCTAGCAATGTTAGCCTGTAAACAGGACAGCAAGCCATGTAAAGCTAATTCACTGTTACAAATAAAATGCTGTTTTGAAAGGCCTTTGGTTATTTGCCATTCAAAGGTTTACCTCATGTCTATGATTAATGCATCTGTGTGAACAATTTTCTTCCAAACATGCTCTATCATCAGGTCGGACACCTGGGTTAGAAGTTCACTGTCTCCAAACATATCAAATCTCAGATAGCCGACGTTGTTTTCAAATACATTTGTGTGGAATGAAAATTTTATCAAATCTTCAAATACTTCTGGTGGAGGGATCTGAAAGAGTATGGAAAAAGAAAACAAATAATTTGCTGTCACTGGTAGCTTGACACAAAATTATGTGGGTCATGTTTTAATCCAGGTGGGACACGTGTGAGGAATGTGACCAAGTTTGAAAAACATAATAAATTATACAATACTTTTGCACACTAGACATAGGTTAGCATTGCCTGATGCATTTTTGTGCAGTATAAGGTGCATCAATAACACGCCCTATTTCCCAGAGCTCAGTTTATTTTTCAAAAATAAAAGAATTTGAAGCAAAGAGGCTACAAGAACAATCCCAGCCTGCAGCATAGATCCCAGTCCAAGGCCTGCCATCCAAGCCCATATGTTGCCTTTATGAGTTGTTTCTAAACACGTCACCTGGGACTTTCACAATCTCTTGATTGGCCTCACTGGACAAACAGCTGCTGGCTGCAGGTGCGAGTGGCCCCAGCCCCTCTTAATGACCCACTCCCTGTGACAGTGAGGAACCTGATATGTTGGGCATGTGCTTATGAAGTAGATATGCTAAATCTCTTATATGGTGGCCATGTGCCTGGAGCCTCACGTGTTAGGTTGCGATTTATTTAATTTTGCTTAGCTTATGTTATTAAACAGAAGACTTTTTTTTAGTAACAACGTGTAGTCAAATAATAAAGTTATCCTAGTAACTCCTGTATGCATTGAGACATAGCCAGCTCATACTGCCAAACTTCTATTTTAAATGCAGTTTACGAAAATGGAATTTTCAGATACTCCTTCAGCTTGAGATAAGAATTTAGAATACATATGACTTATATGACCTTCAGCCGTTTGGTCTTTTCTCCTTAGGGTTGTTGTGAAAATGGTGTTATACTTTCTTTTTAATCAGTTCCTTTCTGATATAGCTCATCCCCAGACAATCCATGCTTTTACTATACTCAAAAGAATGAGTCAGCAGTGAGCCATGTGCTAGAGGTACTCTTCCAGTCTACAACATGCCACAGAACTGGGCAGGCACTTGAACTTTCTGCAGCTACAGAGTGCTGTATAGTGCTCTGGCCTGGAGCTGTGGTCCTGCCAAAAGCAGGTCTGCCACAGCAGAAAGAGTTTCTTCCAAAGTGTGTGAATGCAGCTGTGTTTGACGCAGCTCGAGGTTACCTAAGGGAAAATTACCCACCATATGACGCTTCATCATTCAGTCCCTGATATATGCCAAAATTACCAAAATTGCAATCATTAATTTAAAAGCCTTGTTGGCCAGTAGTTGTTGACCTGATGAAAAGAGCAAACTCTTTTCTGCACCCTTCTTTATCACTATACCTTGTGAAAATAACCATTGTATCTGGACTGTGAACACATCAGTCCAGCACTGCTGAGCTTGTCATTTCCAATCCGCTTCCCAGTGACAGCAATGCTACTTGATATGCCCACTGTACTTTGATTTAAAAATCACAGTTTTGAGAAATATATCCAACATGCAGTAATTGTTCTGACAGAACTTATGTCTAGTCCAGAGATACTGGGGGTCCCCCCAGGAGGAAAATAAAAACATCACTCATTAGTAACATCTACAAATAAAACTGACATGTTACTCTCAGACACTTACAAATAATATTTTAACTGAACACACAAATATCTTACCTCTGTCTCCAGTGATAACTGCTAAATGCATACCCACAAGTATGTAAAGAATAATAACGGTCTGATAAATTTTTTCTTGACTTGTTCTTTTACTGTGATGCTTCACATTTTTGTTCCGTGAGGACTTCAGTTTCAATAACTCTTGAAAATCCATTATAAATTTCAAGGTAGGCAGGTTGCTCTTAAAGCCCCAGGTCTTACAAAGTGAAATAAATGTACAAGGATCTAAATGAAAGGTCTTCATGGCTTCAGGAAAAGGTATAAAAATGTATCTATTCTAAAAGTTCCAAGACTGGAAATCAGATGGAAAGCACTCAGAATGTAATTCTGGGGTGCCAGGGAAAGTGTCTGAACCTTTCAACAAAGGAGGTGAGGAGCCTGTGGCTGACTTTAGGGAGTTACTGCCCTGCAAAACTGCAGGTTCATGACACTGGCACGTGGGCCACATGCTGCAGGTACCTAAGGAGGTAAGTCAAGCTTCAGGAAGCAACCCTATGCTCTCCTTTGGAAGGCAGGGCTCTGCTGGCCAAGGACAAGCTGGGACAGGATGCAGCTGAAAGTAAGATCTGCTGCTCAGTCAGACAATGTTTACATACAAATGACTTCTTGTTAAATATAAACCCTCAGGTGCACACTATAAGCAATGTGGCTACACCAAAGGACCTCCAAGCTAACTACACTTAAGCCAAGGAAAAATATTTTTTCATTAACTATATAGGGTCTGCAGTCCTGTTCTGCAGACTCTTTCCACAGGTGAGTGGCCTAAGTAAAACACATGATGTCACACAAAATAGGACCTTAGAATGCTGCCCTGGGACTTGTGCATGGAGTTTGATCCCTGATTCTGTTACTCACACAAACCCCAGCCACGGGCAAATGACTTTTCTAAATGTACCTCTCTTCTCTCTTTTCTCTCCTTTCTTCTCTCCCTTAAGTTGTTTTGTCTATTTAGATGGAACCTGCTTTTTCATAGCTATTTTTGTGCTGATGATTGTCTGATTTTCATTAAGGTTTACTACTGCTGTCAACTGCTGGCTGTTAAAATATTCTCAGCAGTACCATTGCAGTACCATTGCAAACCCTGAGATTAGTTTAAGAACCACGAGATCTTGAGGGCTGAGTGGCAGGGTTGCACTTTTCTTAGAACATTTGGCTTCCCTGTGTAGTCTCATAGGCTGGAATGGAACTGTTTGTCCTAGTAGGGCCCCCAGCTCAAGGACTGAGCAGGATCAGCTATAGCCCTGACAGCTCATTCTCACTTGCTCTTAACAACACACATTTTACTCGGTGATTTCCAGGCAATCCACCCTAGTACGTCACCAGTCTTACTATTAGAAAGATGTTTTTAAGATCTAGTGTAAACAGTCAAAGTTCACTACTTTGTGCTGTTTAAGTGCATTACTTCTTGGCCTATTTACTATGGACATGGGAAGAGATTATTCTTTTCATATTTGAAACAGTCTCTTACGTATCTGAAGACTGTTTTCATGTCCCCTCTCAGTTTTCTTCTCTGGAATAAACAACTCAAATATTTTAAACTTTTGGAAGGCTACTTTTATTCAGTGCTCTCTTTACTTCTGTCCCACTTTTCTGCTGTCTCTGTACTTGAGCCACATGTTTCCAGAAAACCATTGCCCAAGGCTGTGCATATTATACTCTAGATTAATTTTCTTTAGAGCTAAATGTAGCAGAAGATTTCATGTTTTCCTGATTATATTCTTCCTTATCCATTCCAGTTTGATGATGAGGAGTATTTACTGCAACAGCTTGACCCTATTGACTTGTGCTCAGTTATGAACTCTGAAGAACTCATTTACATTTTTACAGGACTCCCCTTAAACAAGCTACTTTCCTCCCAGAGTTGTGCAATGAACTACTATCACCTTAGAAACAAGAAAGCAAAGATTGCAAAAGGTGAAGAGCCAATGAGAGTTAAAAACAGGACATTTTTCTCTTGCATAAACTTGCACAGTACCAATGACTTTACTGTGGTTATGTTGATATAAATCAGCATCATATGGGCCTACAATTGTTTTTCTACCTGTTAGCAACAGATGTAGCAATTTGATTATTTATCTTGACACTTGGAGGCTGACCATTTTGATTTTACTCATTAATGAAAGGATACAAACAAACTGTACTTCTTTCTCGTGAAACATCTCTAACTATTGCCTCCTTCACTCTCCTATATATACATATTATTCATCAGGAAACAGAAGGACTTGAAATGCAGGAACAATCTCTCTTTATGAAAGATTAGTTTTTGCCTTTTATTCTGATCATCATTTTCAGCTGCTTATCTAAACCATCATTACAACAGTTCTCCTAGGTGTAAAGACGACTGCATTAAAAGTATTTGGTCATTAAGAAGGGGCCAAAATAATCACACAGGGAGACTCCTTGTCACTTAAAATGGACATAACACTTATGCCAAAATCAGGCAGCAGTTCTTCCATAGGTAGACAGTCACAAACACAAATGTTTCAGTTTGTAAAAGAAGTTTGACTGGAGAGGGAGAGAGAGACAGAAGAATAAAAAGCAGAGATTATTAAACTGCAGGTTATTAAGCTTACAGAGCTCTGCTTTATAAGCAAAATGTTATTTTCTGGATCACAAAAAATATAGACAAAATTTGCTTCAAGGAAATCTGACTTTGGAAAGTGGCATTTATGCAGCTGACAACTCTGACTAGTAGTGACCTTGCTGCTGCTTAGAGGAGACACATTAACTCCCCTGTACTATGCTTCAGCAGCTATTCTAGTGCAACAGATGCAAAGCTCTGCACGCACTTCACTTGTCCGTCTCCTATGTCCCATCCCATCCTTTCTGTAGTTATTCATCATCACTTTCAGTTAATTGTGTTGGATCTGCTTCATCATCAAGGTCATTAACAGTAAAATTCTACTGTCAAGGGAGAGGGTGGCTTGGAAGGTAGGTAACCAAGAGAAAAACTAGCTCTTAGGTTTTTAAGGAATAAATGTGATATAGATCAAGAGAGCCACTATGTTCATGTATTGGGGCTGCTGAATTTTTTTTATTTTTTTTTTAATTAACAAGCGCAGATAATGCCATTATATATGCTTCACTGTACTCTAAAGGTATTTACTCTGTGGGATATACTGAAATGTTCCACAGAAAGCATCCTTCTTATGGCTGCAAAAGCAAAACAGGAGATGAAGGTACTCTTGCTGCTCAGAGCTCTGTGGAATGGGTGAATTTTCTTTTACCTCCATCTTAAGGAAAATCCTTTAATGACTTCAGTGTTTTTGTTAACATCTTAATGCTCTCTTGTCTGTTTGACTCCCGTTTTCCTTCAGCAATATGAGGGAATGCTTCTGCCTCTGGAAACCATTTTAGTCTCATGAGAGACGTGATTCTCTGCTCTTCATACATTATTTCACCTTGGAGAAATCTCACATTTGTCCTGATTTTCATCCACACTGATGTGATTTCCTTCTTATGGATGTATCCCTGACCTCTTCCAATCATTTTGCTTGACAATGAAGTGTGGTAAAACAGAGGTATATAATGGCATTTCTTCACTAGGTCTATCAGGATCAGAATTTTATGTCATGTGACAAATAAGATACTTATTCTCTATGTCCTGTTCTTGACATTTAAGGTCTGAATAAAGCAAGATCTGAACAAGTAAAAACCACCAACAATATTCATTAACAGCCTTCAGTGAACACCATGACTAATTTGCAAGATTCTTCCATTCTGTAGAATGGGGAGAAATTATGGTGTGTCATAAATGTTGCTAACAACTGATCACAGAACTCTGTCAAAAGCATTGAAATATCTTTAGAATAAAGTTTTCTACACTCAACCAAGTTAGGAGGGAGAGTGCTGGAATAGAAAACTCCTTTAATTAATGATTTCCATTTAATCTTAGAGGCGAGAATGGGGCCAGCATCTCTTGGTTAACAAACTTGAAAAAAAAATCCACCCCTGGCAATACTTAGACTTTGTCCTTGACCTTAGTATTTGTGGTAGTACCACAAAGGTCATGGCCACTTTAAATCATGCATGCCAAAAATTTCAGAGTATGGAAGTCCATGGATTTCCTCCCCCAGGAAACATTTAATAGTTACCTGACACTTGGTCTACTCTGGTTCATTGCAAAGGCAAATGCATTCTCTTCAAAAAGTAATTTTATGAGTCCCTGGAGAAAATACGTCTCTGATAACCATGCTAGTGCAGTAGCCAGAAACCAGCTAACTCCATCCAAGAAAGGGATCAGGTTATCCTAACTCTCTATTTAATTCGAAGATGGAATTTTAACAAGTGCTCCTGGGAGCTCTCTTCGGCACAACAATGAACAAGAAAGATTGCCAAGGCAGACCAATGTATAAACACTCAGGCTCAGAACAAAGCACAGACTGTTATGCAAACCACACAGAAAGGGCAAAAGTAGATTACTAAAAATCAATTTCTCCCTGAGGTCACCTAACTTCCACCCAGATACTTTTTCCGAAGTATTTCTAGGTCACTGGGAAACTGTCTGATGCTGAGCATGAGATACAATTAGAACAACTTGCCACTACCACTACCAAAGGAGCTGCTGATTATTCTGGTGTAATAGATGTCAGCTGCTACAATTTTATACAGAAAAGTCCATCAAAGAGCACATGGCTGAATATTTAGTGAGTTGTATGCATTTACTCTAGTCAACAAACTTCCCTCAAATTACAACCTGGGTTTGAAACCAGAGGGTTTCTGAATTAATTACAGCTGGAAAAGATGCAGCAGTGAAAGAAGAGGGACCACAGAAACAATGATATATCTTCCCTTCTAACTCTGAAGCCCTTCCTTTTTTGCTTGTGGCATATGGCAACTGAGATTCACAACCTGAAGGTTGTTTCCAAAATCTATGCATCCAGAAGTACCATCTAATTCCACAATCTACTACCCTAAGTGTCAGAGACAGCTCAGGAAACCACTGGCTTCTCCTCTGGGTACAGGTAAATCTGGGTGGCTTTATAGTATGGGCTAGAAAAAAAGATAAGGTATCTGACTTAATGCTCCCATTCCAGCTGGCATCTCTATAGCTTGGTACAAGAGAACCGTACCTGTTTTGGCATGATCCCTGGGATGCTGTCCTTGGCATGTTCAGGGATGTAGAGTAATTTCAGGTGTTCATCATCAGAAAGAGCTTGTAAGATGGCAGTCACCTTCCCCGCAAGTTCTTCCTCTGTATGGATCCCTTTATAACTGTCTTTGTTGATGTTTTTTGTGAGATTGGATGCTATAACAGTCCCAATGTCCACAAAGGCATAATTATCTACCACAAGCTTGCCTACAGTTTGCAGTATCTGTGGCAACTGGGCACGCAGGTTGGCAATGTGCTGAGCTACAGCCATGGCTTCGCTGGCCTGGATGGTGATGTGTGGCTCCACCCCAGACACACTCCATACTTTTCCAGTGACTGGGCTGAGCACCACTTGGCTGGGGATGGAGGCATATAGGGAACTGTTACCAACACGATAAATGCCCACTGAGAGGGATCCACCGACTGTGGGCTCACCAATAACTGTGGCCCGGTGCAGATCCTTCATAGAGCGAGTGAAAGCTTCAGCTGCTGAGCCACTCATATGACTTGTTAGGATGTAGATGTCCTTGAGGGAGCCATATCTCTTGCCAGTGAGTTGGGGGAGAGTCCACACCTCTGTGCTGCGGGACGTACTACGATCAAAGACAGTGTAGAGGTGTTTCCGAGGCTCAGCCTCAAAGAAGTAGGAGCAAAGTATTGGGATGGCAGTGGAGTAGCCACCTGTGTTGTACCTCATGTCAATAATCATGGCATCCGTGTCCACCAGCTTGTTCCATACCATCTGTAACAGCTGTGGCCCAATGGCCTTCACTGTTTCTGCCTCAGCCATCATATCAAAGCGAAGGTAACCCAGGTTCCCTGGCAATACCTCAATTTTGAAGAGTGCCTCAATGATGTAGCTCAGCTCTTCAGGGCTGGGAATCACATTGGGAAGCTGCTCTTCTGGTGTTGGTTCCACATGGCTGTGGAAGACATGAAGCCGATGGTCTCCAGAGGCCTCCTGCAAGTCACTGGTGAGTTGGGAAGCCAAAGTCTCAGAGTCTATAGCTGATCGATACCCTCCTTGGGCCCGTTTGGTGCGGAGCATAGTACTGGCCTTACCAGCCACTTCTGGGATGGCATAGTGAGCCTCTAGGAGTTGCCCGGTACCCTCCAGAAGTACTCCCATGTCCTTGTGGAAGGCTAGCACTTCTTCAGCCTTCTCCAGTGCATCCTCAGCCAACACTATGGCATCAGGAACAACTCCTCCACCCATCCAGCTTTCCCCATGGTTGTCAATGAAGGTGATAACAGGAACCGTGACAGTCAGGCCACGAGTTATTCCCGGCCCAGGCTGCAGCAGAGGGAAGGTACGGGTGTGGGAGAGGTTTCCTGCTGTGATCTCACCGATCAGTGTGGCACGGCCCAGGGACTGCATGAGGTAAGCAAACTCCTCAGCAGCTGTAGCAGTGTGGTGGCTGGTGAGCAGGTAGATGCCACGCTTAGCCCCATAGGACTGGGCCAGCAATTCTGCCTGGCTGTTGTGCTCCTGTGTATGGTTGGTGCATCTGTCATAAGTTGTGAAGAGATGGACAGGACCAGCAGCAGGGTCTTGAAAATAGGAGAGTAGCACAGGCACAGCAGAGGAGGAAGGGCCTCCAGGGTTGTAACGCAGGTCCATGATCAAGTTCTCTGTATGTTGAAGGGGCTCCCACACTTTGTGTACAATGTAAGGCCCCAGCTTTACAAGCACAGAGGCATCTGCAAACTCATCAAAGCGCATGTAGCCAACATTGCCTGGCAACACTGACACCTTGAAGACAGTATCCACCAAGGCATGCAGCAGTTGCTCATTGTCAGGTAAGTCAGCTGCCATTCCAACCGGCTTCTCAGCTGGGGGATCAGCAGCTTCACCTGGCATCATGACTCGGACCATCAGACGGGGGTCTTCAGATAAGGCCTGCAGCTCAGTGTTGAGTTTGGTGGCCAAATCCTCGGATGACTGCACAGAAGAGAAGTCAGAGGTGGCGAGGTGCTGCAGTAGCGCAGGCACTCTCTCCACTAAGCTGTAATAGTCCTTTAATATGTTTTTGAGGTGGCTGATGGTGCCAGGCACTGCTCTGCGCACTGCCAGTATGTCCAAGGATTTCTGCAAGGCTTGCTCTGCCTCAGTAGCCACACATGGTGTCACCCCACTCACCTCCCAGCTCTGTCCACCCCCACTCAAGGGGCTCACAGATCGTGACACAGGAACCATCATATAGAAATTGGAAGGACCAATACGCATCTTCTGGATGTCCAGTGAGCCCCCAGCTGTCTTCTCTCCAACAGTGATAGCTCTGTTCATGTGTTTGAGGATGTAAGCCACATCTTCAGCCACTCCTGTGGTGTGATGGCTGATCAGAACAATGACATCCTTATCTTTGCTGTACCTCTCTCCTAACACCTTTGGCAGTGTCCATATCTCTGTGGTGGTGTTGGAAGGACGATTGTACACAGTCTCAACATGGAGCCTCTTGTCTTGTTCATGCAAGTATGAGATGATGAAGGGGAGGCCAGAAATATGTCCCCCAGTGCTGTGACGAAGATCTATCACCAGGGCAGATGTCTCTATCAGTGTCTTCCAGACCTTGTCCACCAGAAAAGCTCCAACTTTCTGCACAACATCCTCTCCTATGATATAATCAATCCTTAGATAGCCAACATTGCCCTCCAGCTTGTCATACATGATCACATGCTCAATAAGACTCAGGAGTTGCTCGCGGGTAGGGGAACCCTCAGCTTCTTGTTTGGGAGCTGCATGTGGTAACGGCTCATAGGAAATCACCAGTCTCGGGTCATTCAGAGCACCCTGCACTCCAGCTGTCAAGACGCTGGCCAGCATTTTTGGATCTGAGATGTCCAGGATCTCTCCGCTCTTGATTGCTTGTTCAATGGCTTCTTGCATTCCCACTAGGTTTTCAGGATAACAGTAATTCTCCAGCAGAACTTTAGCCATGTCCAGCACTAGAGTTGGCTGAAAGATTTCCTCAGCAGGTATGCTGCACATGATCAGTGCTGAAAACAGCAAGAAATGTGTCTTGATCATTTTGTCTTTGTATGGAAGAGAAAAGAAGTCAGAAGCTCTTATCAATCAGGGTGAACATAGCTCTCCAATGACTCTGAATCGCACTGAAATCCCTGTGTTGAATCCAGGTGCACTGAACAGATCTTTTATCTGCACTAAACCTTTAATCTCATTAAAATGGAGTGCATCATCCAAAGTGCACCAATAGATGAAGCTCAGCTCCTTACTACTGCACAGGCCTCTTATGAAACAGTAATACACTTCAATCATCAAAGAACATCTTTCTTGCAGTTAATTGTTTCCAAAAGGTAGTGCCTTGCCAAAAGGTAGTGCAAACTGGTCCTGGCTTATTCTGAAAGTGGAGTGCTTAAATGCAATACTGATTTTAACCACTGTTAGAATAGCAATCTTCCTGCATTTTACCATTATTTATGAAGAGCTTATACCAGGAGATTCTTCAGTGACTAAGTTGTATCAATATTTAATATTCTTTCAAAAGTTGTTGACAATACATTGTCTTTGGTGTTTTTTAGTTTGAGCTGCAAAGGACTGTTCTTATATTCTATGACTAAGGGCTCCAAACAAGGAACTCCGGACATTTAGCACAGCTCATAAAATCCAAGGTAATGACAGCCTTTTAATTTCTGTGCTGAGAATTGCCAGCATTTTAAACAGGACTTTGAAACACATTTGCCTCAACATAATACAGCTAAATCTGAGATGACTTTAATCTTCACAATTTGCACTCAATTAGGATTTACTTGTAATACCGTTGGGTAACATATGGTCATGTCTGATGACAGCTCCTAGCCAATAGACTTCAGGCTCAACATACCAAAATAGAATGTGGGGGGGTTGTTTTCTTCTGCTCACAATGTATTTGAGACCCTATTGTATTAAGAGTTTGAAAGAGGATCAGAATATGCCGGATACAGGCTGTACCCACTCTGAGCTCCACTATACCAAAGATATACAAGAACAGATTCCCAGCTTCAAATTTGAAATGAATTGCTACCCCAGCCACTCTGTTTGCTGGAGGTAGCTACAAGATTAGACTCTGAAATCTGGGAAGAGCACGTTTTTGTACTCCTGTCAAAATGTTGCTACATACGCATGTGGAGGGAAGAGTCTAAAGATGGTCTAAGCCTGTGTGGATGCACTCTGTTGGTGTCATGTGTGAGTGTCCTGAATGAAGCCTGCCACTCATGACTTTCAACTTACTGTGCAAAGGGTGTTACAGATGTTATGTACAAGGTGGTAACAGTCACCTCATCTGTGTAACAGACATAGATGAATTGTCAGGAAGAAAATAGTCAGAAAGGAGACAAGAATAGAGAGAAACTGAGTATTTTTAATCAAAGTGTGCCAGATATCAGCTGTACCTTCCATACCTAAATGATGTCTATCTATCACTGCTAAACTCTTTACATGACAATTTTTTCCATAGCATTTAAGGAAGTATTTCCACAGATGAACAATATTCTTCTCCAGTGAGGCCTCATCTAGAGGTTAAAAATCACAAAATGGCACTTTCTGCCTGTGATTGTTGTGTAATAATAAGATTATGAAAAAAACTTTTCTGTATTTTCCTGACAATTATTTTTGCCTTTTATCACAGTCTATAAAGATTTTCATATCAGAAGTGCTGGAAACTGTAGCTGAGCTTCTTATGAAGCAAAGATACTGAAAAATATGTACGGGATTGTGATTAGATTAGGCAAAACCCCACAGCTCAATTTATTTCTCTAGTTATGCACATTCATTCTCAGGTACTTTATCACTGCCACATAAAAACAAAACCAGCTTCACAATGTAAATACAAAATAATGATTTTTTTTCAACACTCACAGTTTAAATTGCTAGGACAGTGGAAAAAACTATTTTTCCTCATTGGATCTGTTCAGTAATCTATTTCTATTGAAATTCAATATGAATATTCAGTATGGATTTCTGAATTCAATATAATGTAACATTCACTGCTACTTCGATAATTCTTTATAGATGGTGTTAGAAGGTAAGAATCCTTTCTGTGTGGAGAATAACTATTTGCTTACTCATTTTGAGGTACATATAGCTTAAATTTTTATCAAATATGTTGTATAATGCAAGTCTGTTCATTGAACTCTGAATAACCAGATCCAAAATGTAACTCTACCATTTATTCTAATTTATAATACAACTCAAGTCAAATTCTTATTTTGATTTTAGTTTTGAGCAGAACTAAATAGCTAAGGCCTAGTTTTAGCTTTTATAACCCATAAAACTTTATGATCCTTTAAAATCTGTCCACAAGTATTTCATTTTCTGACTTCCTGTGGGTATGAACTTCCCACATACTCTGAAAAGAGGCATTTTTTTATCTGTCCCAGACTAGTCTGCATGCAGAGTCTGCATTACTCAGATCACATACTAAAAAATCTCCCATAGGCACAAGATTAAATGTTTTGCTGTATATTATTTGCTTTCTATATTGTGCTCCAATGTTCCCCAGTTCTCCTGTGCAGCTGATCCCACATTCCCTCATCAGACTCTCATGTAGATATTTGGTCGCTGACAAGCCGCAGTAGCAGGAGGCTCATCTGAAGGTGGCAGCAAGAGTGCCTTTTTCACTGGCAGAGATGCCAACAGGATAAAGGTGAAAGTTGGAATAAACTACTTTTGGTTTTAGTAAAGCCTTCTCATGCAGCCATATTTTAAATTATACGTATGAATTAGAATTAATTTAAAGGTGATATCTGGCTTCCAAATACTGAGAGACAAAGTTTATTAGCTCAAGCGAAGGACTATGCTAATGAATTATTTAATGCTTCCAGGATTTCAATAAGTATTTCTAGACAAACCTTGACTGCCTTTTATAGATATACAAGTCTGGGTCAGTACTACTTCATGGCTGTCTGTGACAGGCATGACTGGATTGCATAGGTACAGTCTAAGACTGTCTATTCTGTTCTGTTCTGTTCTGTTCTTGTACTGTTCGGTACAAAGGAAACCTTGTTCCTGAGTAGGCCTTCTAGGCCCCTGAGAAATAAAAAGAATTAATAATATCACTCTTAGATTCCTTTCTAATTCCCATGCCAAAAGAAGAAATGTTAGATTTTTGTTCCAAGGTTTTTCAGTTCTTATGCTGTACAAACCTATATAGATTAAAATTAAAGTTGGAAGTTTTCTTTCACATTATTTTAATATTGAAATATTTTCATTTCATGAAAATGGAAATAGTATTCTGAGTTGCTTAATGATTCCATTTTAAATCCAAAATGGGTTAGATTTTGATTTTCTGTTAATATTCCCTTCCCTTCCCTTCCCTCCTCTTCTGACAGCGATCAAGAAAAAGAAAAAATAAAAAAGAATGAGAAGATGATTTATATTTTTAAGTAAGATTGAGTGAGGGTAGAAAAAGTGTATTGCCATTTTGAAATCTATCTAATTTCAGCCAAGAGCAGGTGGAGAGTCATCACAGTGTATGGAGCAGAGCTGTGATAAACTCACATTGACCAGCTCTGCTGAACAGATGAACTACCATATTCTCGATAAGTAGAAGATTCAGGAGGTCATCAAGAAAAAGCATTTCAAATATGCAACCTGACCTAGTTCAGAAACACTTTTGAAAGTGCGGTCCCTGAAGAATTGGTGTATTATGTGTTCGCATTATATTGTCTGTATTGTCTACATCTATATTTGGATAGATTTACACGTTTTTTCAGCATGGTACACCAAGCAGAGTCAGCCAATCATAAATACTGAATATTAAATACTTTATCAGGCCCTCGTATCCCAGGGTTGTATTTGAAACAGTGGGAGCTCCAGTCACCCACAGCACGCTGTGTTTAGTGTCCATCACAGGTGGCTGCCACCAAACCGATCTGATTCCTGCTGACGGTTCTGCTGAGGGCCCGATGCCCCAATGACTGGCACTGCTGCCTGCCATGTTGATGTAGGTATGGCCCCTTTAGCTCTGCTGCTGTAAAGGACACTTTCTCCGTGGCTGCTGGATCACAAACTTTGGTGGCCAGCCCAGCAGGAAGGCCAGGCTGCCGGGGTGCTGCTCCTCCGCTCCTTTGGCGCTGGGCCGGTTCAAGGCTTTTGTGAGGGCAAATGGCGGGTGTGCCAGGCTCCAGCCAAACCAAACACCGCAGCAAGGGCATGAACTCAGCAGTCCCCTTTGCCAGGGCTACCCTGAAGCCGTTCTCCTGTCAGGCTTTCAGCTGAATTATGTCTGATGGTCCAGCAGAAGCTTTAAGGAAGATGACAGAGAAGAATCAGGTTGCAGCTTAGAAGCACAACATGTTTCTGAGGGTGTCAGGAGGCAGAAGACAGGGCAGACAAGGTAATGGGCCAGTTTGGAGGCACGGAGAGGGCAAAAGAGGCTGTGGTCAGCGAGACGGCAGAGACAGCTGTATACTGAGAGGCTTTAAGGTTCTGCGGGAGAGAGAGTAACAAAATGTGTGGGAGCGGCAGTGGCGTAGGGAACACGGGGGCGCAGCAGCGCCGCAGCCGGGATGGGCCGGGCGGAGCACGGAGACCCGGACAGCCCGTCCCGAGGGCCCGCACGGCCCGGCCTGGCACCGGTACAGGCTTGGAGAAAGCACTGATGGCTGAGGGCAGGCCAAGGATGGCTCTGAGGCCGCCATCTGAGGTGGGCTCCAGTAGGAGCCGGGCGGCCGGGGTGTGCGCCTCAGGCAGGCAGAGCGTCCCACCTGGCAGAGACGGAGAGCAGAGCTCCGAGCCCCCGAGCTGAGGGTCTGCCCTGTTTCTGACTGCCGAACGCACAACTAATGGTATGCTGGGGAGTTAATACGAGAGAAGGGACGTGGTAGTCACAGGCAATGTCCCGTGAGCTGCTCAGAGCAGCCAGAGAGGGTGCGGAGCAGTCCCGCAGTGCAAAGACAGGCTCTTGCCTCGCAGACATTGCTCACCTTGCTACCTTGGCGTTGCCAGCTTGGTATGTGTTTCTACCTGTACCTTGCAACTCTTTGTAACAAACCGATTCGGTGCTGCCTGTGGAGTTACAGCAAGGTGCTGATATTTCCTGGAGCTCGCAGTGTGTGGCCATGTGGATCTCCATGGAGCGTGGCCACACACCTGTGAGCATTCCCTGTGTGGTAAAGGCCAGGCTCTGAGGAGGCTGGAATCGGCTGTGCTGGGAACAGCGTTAAGTGTGTAGGGCACAGCTGTGTCTGAAACAATGGGCTTCCATGAGAGCCCATCTAAAACCTTTTATTCTGAACATCAGGAATTGTTAATTTAGTTTAACCTTTCTATATTGACAGGATCTTTACAGTATAAAGGCATCTGAGCAGATACTAGTCAAACACCTCCAGATTTCCAGAAGGCTATTGCCTCTTCACCTGTAGAAAAGAATAGTGAAAATGGAGACATTTTTATTTTTGGTGACTACTGGTTCTGTATTGTTAAGTTGCATCAGATGCTCTTCTGTGTTGGGACATGGCATGGAGGAGTGGGTGAGATCAGAGGCCATTGTGTCTGCTGTGTACACAGACAAGATGGGAAGCTATGTAAAAATAGCACCAGCTATATCTTCTGACCCGCTTCTACCAGCTTCCCATGTTTATCTATTCAGACTGAAGTGCTATAGGTTAGCCTTAAAATTGGCTGTGGAGTCAGCTGGTGAGTCTGATGCTACAGGACTGTTGCACAGATAGGTAACAGGCCTGAGGAGGACGTACATAGGTCTTGTGTTTATGTTAAACAAATAAGTTTTAATTTTAATTTGTGCATCTGCTGAACACTGCATGAGCCCCAACCTGCTTCTCAGTAACAGCAAGCTGCTGATCAATATTCACAATCCAGTGATGAGAGAGGGGTTTCTCAATGTCCAGTGGGGCCCAGCCTGAAGTCGGGGCAAGATGCTTACCTGTTCTTCACAGCCTGCGAACCATCATGACCACTTAGCTGACTTGTTGCATCCCAAAGCATTTGAAACCTGAATGATCTCAAATAATTATTTAAAATAAATGTGCAAAACTACATAAATCAAGTTGCTAAATGTAAAGCCAAACATCGATTTGACACGCACTTCAACCATGCTGAAGGTAGCAGCAGCTGTAGTCACTACTGGGTTCTCATTTCTTCTTGACCCCTTTCATTACCCTGTGGAAAGATTCATGTTTCATTTTACTACCATGCCATCCAAAATGTTAAGCTAATGGGCATATAATTGTCAACGCTGGCTGGAAGTTCAATTGATGTTTTTCATTGAAATATAAAAGCTACTTCTAGTCCAGTTTTGTGATGGGATCTGTAGGTCTTCTCTAGAATTCTGATAACATAGCTAGGAGCTAAGGTTTTGAGCTAAGGTTTTGAGCCAAAAATGGTTTGGGGTATTTATTTTTGCTATCCAAATAAGGTAAATAAAGATCAATGTTTGACTTCAGAATGTAACACACACCCCCTCCCCCCCCTCCCATTCTTAGGAGAATTTCACTCTGTGTAGGTTTTTTCCCTTCCCCATTTTTTTCATTTACTTATGGACAAAGTTCTGTATTCAGTGGAGTGAAAATATAACTAGGACCTTGTGTTTAGATGACTGGAGGGCACTTAGCTACAATTACATTGACACGAGGGTGAATAAGTCTCCTAATGTGATCACACCTAGCGCATGTTTGGTTCTTTCTGTAATTTAAGAGAAGTTCTGCAAAATGACAGGAGCTTAGGAGAGAGGAGCAAAATAGGGAGAGAATACAGGGGGCTCTGGCAGGCAGAAGATATAACAATGACTGTAAGATAACAGAAGCCAGTGGTAAAATGATCACTGCTGTGGGAAGCTTAAGAGGTTAATGGCATGCAGCTAGGGATGTATAGAGTTTGCATGGACCCTGATCTCAGATCTGATCCAACTGCAGACCAGTTCTAAAGTAAAAGACTATAAATCAGTTCAAGAATTCTAGTGAATCGTGCTTTGTGCTTATGGTTTGTGATCTAACCAGCAGTTCTTGATGGAATTATAACTGCCCAGCTCACACTCACCTGCTATTTGCTCTGTATTAGGTTAACAATAGTAAATAAACTGTGTGTTGGATTTCAAGTTGACCTGTTCATGCCAAATGAATTAGTCTTGCCCACAGGCTATCCTAATTCAAAACATATGTATCGATCTAAATTCTGTTGCTTCCATAAATTAGGGTACTGTTTAGATTTTTGCCTCATCAATATTCTTCACCTTTTTGAACCGATGCACAGTTTGTTAAGCAGTTGGTTCAGAAGGGTTCTCAGGTAGATGGGTATAAGGTGGTGAAGGAGTAGAAGTGAGGTGCACTATGATGTTGTAAAGCACTTACACCTGTCCTTTTACAGCACAACCTCCATTAGAATCAAAGCAAGTTTAATTGCAGGAAGGATGGGGCCCTTGTTTAGTGAAAATACAACTGAAGTCAGCAGAATGATCGTATGATAGTATATTTCTCATATAGCAATGTAATAGGACACAGATAGAAGTTTTCCATTTTTCTCAGACTTCTAAGGGGTGAAAGAATTTTGTATGTAAAATAAAATTTCTCCTAAGAATAAGTTTTTTTTAAAAAATCAGAACCTCATGCCAAATTCTGAAAAACAAATTTAGGCCTCTAAATAATCAGCCTGGGATTTTCAAAAGTGCAGAGCTCTGCCAACCCCCACTGCTCTTAGGATACAGCTTCTAAGGCTGGACATCATTTGCCTGCTTGTTCTTGCAAAGAAATACTAAGAATATGCAGTAGGTCAAAGTGGCTCCTTATCTCTGTGCGGTGATAAGGGCTGCTTCTCCTCCTAGGAAACAGTGTCTTGGAAGCGGAAGGCTGCACTTCTTATCATTCAAGTATGTGCCATAAAGGGGTAAAAATAGGGACATTGAGGATAAGAAAGCTGAAACTAAGGCACCTGCTACCCACAGAAGGAAACTTGGGAATGAAATAAGTGAGAGTCTCTTCTGTTTTGAATACTGCAAATCTTCACTTACAGGAACAAATAATTTGCCTGTAAAAGCCTCTGAGATTACTGATATGAGAAAAGGCTTCCTGGATTTAGATTCCTGACTTTATCATGCAGACAACATTCCACTTACTGAGTTTTACTAAAGCTGAAAATGTCAGAGTTGACTGAGAGAATTAGATTTCAAGAGCTGTTAAACATTTGCAGGACATCCTAAACCCCATTGAAAATCCTCTAGTTTGTGACCTAAATACAATTGATTAAACAGAAAGTTTGAAATAAAGCATTGACATTGTATCACTGTCACCAGATAGTGCATAGTTCATTCAATCTCACAATATTTTAATCCAGTATTCACTTTGCCATGATATATAATGCAGGCTATTTACAATGGTTGCCATTTTTAAATGCCAATTTTCCCTTAAAACAAGCAGCAACAACCAGCCCCATACCCTGCTCCAAACCTTGTTTTTAATGGTCTTCATTTGCATCACTATTGTACACATTTACACAGGACAGAAAAGGGGGATGTTCCTATTCTTAGAGATTCTGCCTTGTATACTACCTGCAGCCACATTCTGCCACTTTCATCCCTTCATAGTTATATATCAAGGTGGGCACACCAGCATCATCCTTATAAAGAATGGAGATTGAATCCAGTTTGGTTGGAACACAACAGGCCTTGGAGGCTTTTTTGGGATTTTGGAGATGTACCAGAGTTTGGACAATAGCATGTTTAGTTGGGGTGACGTTATCTGTCAGAGGGAAGAAGCAACCTCCTTTACACTCAAAAGCCTCATAATCTTTTGGTGCAATGATCCAGGAATCCCAGCCAATCTCTTCAAAGTTCACATGGAGGGAAGTTCTCCGGCAGTGGTTGGCTCCAACACTTCGCTTGCTTCTGGAGGAATGTAGGTGGGATCCATGGATGGCCTTTTCCTCTCCCTGCTGTTCCTCTTCAGATGAAGTGGTGTTCTTCCCTAGTTTCTTGAGCACACTTTCTTGTTCATGAACAATCATCTCACGGAGCTCCACTTTGGTCTCTTTTGTCCCATTGCTGCGGTCATTGGAGAACACTATTAACAGGGGCAGATTTTTAGTGTCAGGGGTAACACTGACATCCAGCTTCCCACAAGTAAAACCACTTGGAGCTTTAGTCTCTATAACAACCTCCAGCTTATTTTTAGTCTCCAGTTTGTCTGCCCTGACCCATCTTTTCACAGCGCTGGACACTTCAAACATCTTCCAACCACATTCCTGGATATTGTGGGAGACAAGGGAAGATTTGGTACTTTCTGGGTTTTCCCAGTGGCCATCATCTAGAACATCATAAATTACCATGTTGCCTTCCAGCCTAGAGAGAGACCCAACTTCCCTGTGACAGGAGATAAAAATTCTCAATTCAGCTCTGGTGATTTCCTCATATTGTGGAATAGAGATGTTGAAGAACAAAATATGTTTCTGAAATGGGTTTTCTTCTGGTGAATCTAAAGAAACAACATCTGCAATAAGAAATTAAAACATGTGGTTACAGTGTCCAAGTAACTTGATTTTAAAAGAATTAAGATATATTTCGGGGATAAAATAAGAGCATGGTAACACAGCACTAAGAAAAAAAAATCCTGTCTTCTGGCCAAGTTTCAAGGGCAGAGAGTAAAAAGAGGAAATGGAAGTTCCTGGTGCTGGTAGTATTTTACTCTGATTGCATAAACAGGTGAGTGTGTGGAGGGAAGCATAAAGAGGCTGCCTGAACAAATTATGGATGATGCTGGGAAGTGTTAAGTACATAAATAAGGCATGTGCAGATTTTTCTTTAGCAATTTACTAAAGATTATTTTACACAAAGAATTTATAAGAAAACCCAGTGATTTCCTACTCTTATAATCATGCATGGGACGAGCTGCTCTAATATACATATTTAAATGTCTTTAAGAACTGGCTGTGCTGAGGCTTTTGTTGTTGTCTTCAGATAAGTTTGAAAGCAGCTTAGACTGGGAGTTTGGGGAAATAGAAAAGTTTTTGAAAGTCCTGATTGAAGCTCCAGTGTCTATTTGAACTGGAACTTAGTGACAAACAGCCTTTCATGCCTAGGTACCAGACTGTTCCAGACTGGACTCCCTGAGTTTGTGTGGATTTGTTCATGTTTGTTGTCTGCAGATCTATGTGCAATACCAGCAACTCTGCCTTGGGAGGGGCAGATATTTGGCTGGAAGATCAGATTGGTAGTGTTTAAAAGTCATGCCTGATGTCTATTTAATGCTCAGTGTAAACTAACTGCTTAATCATGACTGGGTTTTAGAGCAGTTTTAATTGGCTGTTGTTGCCATTTATTCAGATCATTTTACCCTCAAAAGTAGTCAGAGGGGAGAGGGAGATATGGAAACTATAATCCAGGTCCTATTGTTGAGATTTCTTTCTATTTCAGGACTAGGGACACTAATTTGGGAATTTGGACTTCTCTGTAGTGCTGTTACCTGTGCATGTCTATTTTTCATACTAACAGAAACTTCATTTCTCTGTTTCCTTTTTATAATAAAGATTGCACTTCTAACTTTTTTTACTGCCTGATGGATCTGTTAAAAGTCTATTTAGTGTTGCATAGAGAGGATCTTGAGTTTTTTCTGTTGGTATACGCATGACTAACCATTTCCATATAACCATTTGTTTGTTTAACTCAGAATTCTGGAGGAGCAGTGCTGTTCCTTGCTTGGATCCAGCAACGAATTTCTCAGTTGGTTGCTGTAGTTTTTAAACATGTACAGAGCCTACCTGAAAGACAAACTCTCTATCTTCAGTCTCAGTTATAAGTGATCAGAAGTTTGCATGCTAAAACCCCAGTTCCAAATATCTAGGATTGAGGAACATGCTTCATGTAAACCTTGCAATTTGGTGCATCATCTTAGTTTAAGCATTTGAGAAGAGAATAGTATACAGTGAAAATATCAAAGAAGAAAACTAAAGGTAACCACATTTTTTAAAGATTGAAAGAAACAATAGAGTAAGAATACAACCAAAATTCTAATGTTTCATTTCTAAAGAATCTGTGGAAGTTAGGAACTCAGTTTCTTCTGAATTTCAAAAGAATCTGACTATTTACTATTCGTGTACTTTTTAAAAAATTGTAGTCCACATATTGAGGACTTTTCCTACCTTCAGTACTGAAGCTCCTTACAATATTTGATGCAGGGATGGAGGACTTGTCTGCAGCATATCTGTTGTATAAATCAATCATGAACTGTGGTGGTTCTTCTTTGGTCTTCACTTGTGAGGGGACTCTTGACAAATTCAAACTCCTTAGTAAATCCATCTTCATATTCTCCAAGAAAGATTTAAAGTTGAAATGGGTCTCATCTTCTACTTCCCCAGGATCATGAAAGTGTGCATCAGACTTTCCCATAGCTGACAGCCTGTCCCAGTCTTCCAAAGGCTTACCTCTTGTCAAACAAGCAATGATGTTGAAAACAGACAGTGCAGCTAATACTCCAAAACAATGCATTTCTTCTAGATTTAATTTCTGGTGGAGAGACAAGAGGACAAGGGTATTTTAGCTGGTTGCCAGTCTTGTTTGAATACAGACAGAGGAAAGAAGATGTAAGGCAAACAACTGGAATGCCCTTTGCAAATCACTTTCTTGTGCTCTTTTTGCAGTCTGCTTCAAACCCCAGCCTCTTGTCAGTTGTCAAGCAGATTGGTCGTACACTTGTCCTTATCAGAGTCATTGATGCCATGCTTCAGCTTCTGTTATCTAACAAAGCTCTTAGTTAATGAAGATTCTGTAAACATCTGACAAACACATGTGGCTGGTGGGAAGGACATTGTATATTGTAAAGAATCCACATTTCACTTTAGGGTCATCTTTGCTTAATTACATTCTTCTATCATTTCCTTGCCAACACAGAGAGAGGCTTTCTTAGGGACGCAGACGTTTACACTGTTTTCAGCAAGACTAGAAAATACAGATCTAGAACAAAATCACTCTATTGGCTATTAGCAAATAACATCTCACAAATCTTTTATACAGTCCCTTCACATACAATCAGAAAATGCCCATTAATTTGATGTAGACCTGTGATTCTGCAAGACATGATCTCATGACGTTACAAACAACCTTAAAACTTCTTTCCATTTATCAGCCAAGGGCTATTGTTTGTACACAGTGAAATATCTGTTTTGTGTCAAGTTTGCTTCATGTTGTTTGCAGGCTTGTCCATTTTCAGTTTGATTCCTCTGGGGTACGGGAATTTAGGCTTGTTTTTATAGTATCTTATGTAATATATTTCATAGATTCATGATGGTCAATCCAGTCCAAGCAAAACCAGTCATTTTTTCAGCAACCTCAAAATGAAGACAGAACTAGGCCTTCCAAGGCCACATGGAAAGTAAAAAGTCCTTTTGAAGATACAGAAGATTATCTCTGAAGATATTGTGTGCATGAGAAGAACAAGCCAAGGCAAATGAATTTCTCATGATGCAGAAGAAAAACCAGGTTTCCTTATCTTAATGAATGTATTATGATTTAATCTAATGATACATAATTACTTTTTATGTACTATTAATGCTTTATTTTTCCTAAGAACAACTCCATACTGTAGATGTGCCAAAAAAAACCTGAAGAGTATTATGAGCTTTTACATTAACAAAAATCTCATTGCAGACATGTGGTCAAGATTTTGCCTTTTTTGGCCATTCCTCTTGTTTTTTAGCAGCAGATATAAAGCATTTAAAGTGATCTGAGACTTCTGCAATGCTTGCTTATTGTCTGTTCAAGTGATAACTTGGATCTAAGATCCTGGTTAATTATGTTCCTATGACATAAAGGCAAAAAGGATTATTTGGCATTGATCCTGGTCTCCTGCATAGCAAGACTTATATTTACTCAGGGCCTTTGTTTCCTACCTACATGCAGAGTCCAATTGCTTGTGTTTGGCTAAACATAACCTTTAAAGTGCCAACAGACTTTATCTGAACATGTCAAAGAATCAAAAATTTCTTCAATCTTTGTAGCTAGAAGATTATCACCTACAGCTAAAAACCCCTTCATGCCACATTCATTATTTCATTGTGACTGACTTTACCTTCTAGACAGGAATTCCTGTAACTTTCTGGCTACAGCACTCACATTTTCTCCCTATCAAAGTGCTTGCAGTGTAATCAAGTTAATTTTTAGTTTTCTTTCTGATAAACAGATTGTTCTTTTTAGTAACAAAAGGCATTCTCTCTCCCTGTTTTGGTCTCTTTCTTCTTTGCATCTCTTTCAGAATTTGAATGTCTTCTTGAGAAGGTGAATCCTAGGCTATACATAGTTTTCTAGTGGCAGTTCACCAGTGCCACATACAGAAATAAAATGTCCTTTCTTTATGTGGTTCACTGCTCCAGTGTGTACCTTTCCAAAGCTTTCACTGGCTGCTATTACATAGCATCATGCTGGATGCTTAAACTGCATCCCAAATCCATGACAGCCACAAATTTTTTTAAGAGTTACAACTTTCAAGGGTGCAGTCTTGTAGTCAGTAGGAGCAGCCTCCATTCCTTGTGCCTAGGTACCTGAAGTTCTGTAGCTACTTTAAAATTAATTTTAATTACATAAAGTGTGGCTAGATTAAGCTATCTATATAAATACCTCTCTCCTCCTGCAAATGCTGTGTGGGTTGCTATATACAGACTCTAAGTTCATACATAAAGGTGTCAAATACTGTCAGGCAAAGTGTCAGCTTTGCAGAAACTTTACAATGAACAGTTTAATGCCATGCAAATTCCTTTTGAAAGCTGTTCTTTGAGGTTCGGCAGTGAGACAGATTTTAATTAATGTGATACACAAACACATTAATACTGTCCAGTGGTTTATTTTAATTTTTCAGCCTTGTGCAAGTGAACTGAATACTCCACAAAAACCTAGGTACATTGTAGATGTTGCTGTTACCTCTAGCAATTAAACAGTGGCCTGAAAGAATAAAATTGGATTTGTTTTAGAAAAGAAGGGTTTTAACACTTTGCTGGCTAGTATCAGCTGTTTTCATGTTTTATCTGTCTTAACTCATACAGTTTTCTTTTAGGATCAGTTAGTGGAATTATCTTGACCTGTGTTTATCACTAGTAACTTTCTCTAGAAACTCAAGCATTGAGCAGCATGGTTTGTAGGATGTTCAAAGAAATAAAAAGAACTGTTGGAACGAAGACAGCGAGGGTATCAGTGTCCTCTGGCACTGTCTAGCTGTCTGCACTTGTGCTATTTCAAATGCTAAGTTTCTCTTTCCAGAGGAAGATTAGACATCCAAATTCCCAAGATCCAGAAAGGAGTAATTTAAACCACTAAAAGTGGTTGAAAGCCTTTTTTAGTTGGAGAATTGACCCGTACAGCTAAACTCCAAATGAAATAAGCTTTACTAATAAGAGGTGTGTACTATTTGTGTAGCAAGGGTATGTTTTGAGAGCAATCACACTTAGAGGTATAATATATATATATTTTTTTGTCAACAGAACTTTAAACATAGTCTTAACCTCTTAGAGTTTTGCAGGTATCCTTAGCAGTGGTATTTTTCCTTATGTCCTATCGACCTTAGATCACAATGTGGTATCTCTTGCCACAATAGCTTGCATCAGCACATCTTGGAAAGAATTTTTTTATCTGAGGACTAATTCAAGAGATAGCAAATATTCCTTAAGGAAAACAAAATGCTATAGATGAGAATATAACCATACTAAGTTAATACGTTAGGCTGTTCAGATCTAGAGGTAAATGGGAATGAGAGTAGACCTGCATAAAAAGGTAGATATTCATAAAGAGCAGAAATAACATGAATTTAAGATACTTTGAAAAATGTTATGGTTATGATAGTTCTGTAGGAATGATGACTTTCTGACAACTTTATATTTTTTCATTATACATTAGCATTACTCTGTCAATTGTAGCTGTGTTTCTCCTGATTTATAAAAAACACAAGATTGTAAATTTTTGAGGGAGATCCCTAAAAGCAACACTATACAAAGGTTTTTCCCAATAGTTCTAGTGCAAACTAATGTAGTAATTTACAAAGTACAAAAATACTTTGGGAGAAGAACTGCAAACTTGATCAGTTGTCTTTTTTCAGGCATAACTGGCAGTCACTACAGGGCACCATAGAACTATTTACTTCTTAGAGCTTTCTAGGAGGAATTAGCAAGAACTGCTGTGAAAGTAACATTGCAAAGCCTCCTAAGCATGCTGAATCTTGCTTGTATGTACATTAGCAGGAACTACCACATTTACACACCTCTGTTGTCTGAGAACCTTAGTAGGATAGGAGCTTTCCAGATATTTGTTCATCAGAAGGACGTGATTGTAGTATCCTTCCCTTAAACAAAGCAATGCTTAATAAGAGAAGGTAAAGCCTAAGGTTAGACTGTTTCTTGAGGAAGCATTCCGTATCTTATAATCTGTGCTACCTTACAGACTTCAGATGTTTCTTCCATTCTTGGTCTCTTTAAGCTATTGTACAGCAGGGAGGTGAAAATGAAGTAGGTGGCAAGTCTGTCCTAGAACAAGGGGACACTAAGAGGATTGACAGACACCATGATGGGAACATCAGCTCTTAAAAGAGTGCTGCAGTTAAAAGGGTACCATAAATGTAACAGGGGATTGTGTAGGAGTTAGAGGGATGCAGAGACTTTATTTCTATAAAGACTTCCAATGGAACCATTGCCAAATGTTTCCCATTTTGATGTTCATTGTTTAAAAAGAAAGTTAATGAAAGTTCTGGAAAGAGTTCAGAAGAGAGCTGTGAGAAATTGTTTTAAGGCTTAGAATAAGAAATCAAGCTATTTGAATTTTAAATCTTAGCCAGAATGTAACTTGACCCTACTCTCTATACTAAAAATACACAGTGAAAGTATTTCGGATAATAGATAAAAGGGATCTAATGAAATAGGTTACAGTAAGAGCCATTGAATTGAAACTAAAGCTCATCAAATTCAGTCTAGGATTAAGCCACTGCATATGAACAAAGAGTAGTAACTTTTGGAACAACTACTTGTAGTCCAGTAGAGATATTCTATCACATGAAATATTTAAAGACAAATTTATGCATGTTTTTCAAAGATATTCCCAAGCTAAAAACAGAAGTTCCATAATGCATGGTGCAGAAACTGCTGAGCAAGGTTCTTTGATCTGTGCTATGCAGGAGGTCAGTCTGGATGATCATAGTATTTCCTTCTGTCTTTAATCTGTTGAAGTGCATTATGACAAGCTTAACGTGTATTTACAAGTTTCCATCTAATTAACAGAATGTAGGAGAGTGCATTTATAGAAAGACAATCAAATATTTTTAGATACTACTGTACCTTTAATTTATTAGCTTTTGTTAAAAGCATGTAACAATCTAGAGGATATAAAGCATAATTTACAAAAATATAAATCTTGGTTATTTTATTTTTAGTATTTCAACATATTACTATATTGTATGTGTTACTCGGAGAATATGTTTAACAACCTGAAATTATCCAGCAAACCAAAAATTTGGGATATTACATGTCTTTTTTAGAAGAAATTATATATTAAGGAAGGGTAACCAAAAATGACTATATTAAAATATTGTTTATATAAAAACTTATGCAATGAACTATACTTGCATTCTGAAGAAAATATACATTTTAAGCCCTTTATTACAGCATTTTTCAGTATAAATATACATATTAAGAGTATGAGTGTTTTAGGCAAAAAATTTTGATTTGTGTACAAAAGTGATATTCTAAAATAAGCCTGCCTTTGCAAGTTCACTTCCCATCTTCTTGGTTAACTGAGAGATAAAATAGTCAGAAAATAACATATAAAAACATATTTTAGTCCTTTGATTATGGAAAATTTTACACTTAGATTTCTCTCTAAACACCAGGTATCTTGGCTACATGGGTTAGGAAGGTATCTGTAGAAATACTGAATTCCTGGAAGATGAATATGAAAGACAAATGATGACAGTGTGACCTATCCTTTGAGGCGAGCACATGCGTTGTTTTAGTTCTTTCTCTCTGCGTGCTTTCTGTAGAGGAATTGGAGACTTGCATTGGTTCATCAACACAAGTGGATCCATTTCTCCTTTACAACTTCCCAGAGCAGTCAGGCAGGATTTGTGGGCATTGTTAAAGGTGTGTTTGTACAAACTTATCGGCAGGCACAAGTTTCAACTGACATATTGGGATATACCTTTAAAACAACATTTTTGTTCTCATCTAAGAACAGGACACTGAGTGAGCTCATTTTGTCAGGAACGCAGCAGGGTTCTGGGATGCCAGGAATGATTCCTACTGCCTTCACGATGCTCTGAATTGTAGCATGATTTGATGGCCGGACAATCTAGAACAGAGAAGGAAATAGTTACAGCTTCATTTATGAGCAGTCACTTTCCTAGGTGGACTTGGAAAATAACAGCAATGATGCAATTTTTTATTTCTCAAAAAAGCAAATATGTTATTATTTGACTCAAAGGGCCATGCAGCACAGCCACACTTCCCTCACACCTCCAGCTTTCCTGAACTGGATGTATCCAACAGATATTTTGTATTCCTTAGGCTACCTTCATAAATACCAGAGGAGGGCACTGGTGACACAGCCAGCAGTCAGAGGTCTGAAGAAAAATGTCCCTGAATGTACCTGCTACATGCTGGAGGCAGACAGGCAGAAGAAGCCTAAGCTGGGGCATAGTTCTCAGTTGCTAGATGCTGTATTTTGTTTTCTTAACCTCTTGTCTGACTTAGAAAATTTGCTTCTCTAAGTATATTTTCAAAATAACTATCCCTATGTTCCAACAGAATTTCCCCTCATGTATGCTAACCTGGAATTAGTTACTTTTTCCTGGATTAATCACTCTCTCTTAAAAGAGTAGAGTACTCCAGAAGTAGTACCCACAGGAGAGAGTCAATATAGAATAGTCAAAAACCCTGAGACAGCCTTTCTGATCATAACTGCGTGACAAATAGTTCATATCTGTGGTCTTTACTTCCCTCTGCCTTCATCACCAGGCTTTTTTGGGGTTTTTTCTGCCCATGAGCCTCAAACTAGGAGAAGGAAAAAAAGGCTGGAAAGCTGGCAAAGTATGAAGTGAGGATTCACAGCAGCTTTACATCTGTAACATGTTCAGGGTACTGAGCCACAAAAACCATGGTTTTCCATTTCAACATGAAGAGTTATGTAGTCCATGGATATAACAGAGGAGGTGTTTTTAGGCTAATTCAGTTTTGAAACATTTGCATTAAGTGTAACATATCAGCAAATCAGATTCAAACCTTAACTGCCATTAAGGCTTTCAGATTTTCCTTAACCAAGCCATTATAAGGAGTAACTGTGAAATCTGTCCTCGACTCTTCAAGACAGCATCCCTATAGCCAAATCTCAACAAGTGACCAATCCTGCACAGTGCCTTTCTGTAATTAGCATATGTTAGAATACTTAGCAACAACGTGCTTTCTCTTGCCCACCTTCATCTTTAGATTTCAAAATTGTCCACAAGCAGCAGTGAGGTGGTCTCAGCTGCTGTGTGAAGTAGTAATCAGCTTCTATCCATGTTGGTCATGTCGGCATATGTGGACAGCAAGAGAGAGACAGGAGTTTTTGTATTGTTTAAGCAACTGCAGAGTATAGAAATTCTAGAATCAAGTTCTTAATTTAGCCTTTATGAAAAACCTCCTGAACTGATCCTAGCACCTGTGTTATTTCATGCTGTTATTTGAAACAGTCACAGATCACAATGTGCTACTGAAACAGCATTTACTGCCCCCATGCAGTGGATAGCCATCATTGCCCTCAAGGCTAGTTACTGACTTACAGGATTCTTGGCTATGAACCTGCAGAAGATCCTACAAGGATCTTCTCCCACTGTGCGGCCTGTAATATCTGCAAGGAACAAAGGACATGTGAACAAAGTCTATCTAGACTGAGCAGCTTTCTCCCAAGAAAACACTAATTATGTTTCTAATGCCTGAAAGTGGATATGCTATGCACAAAAGTGCTTAGAAAGGAAAATTCTTATGGTAGACTGGTACTCTGTATGGAATCTGGCTGCCTGAGCCCTATATCCACAGCAGAGCCAAGCAGCACACCCATCCCATGTCCAGCCAGGCTCTGAATTTTTCCAGCCCTTCTGGAAACCTGGCATCAGTATTCAATGATCATGGGCTAGGCTTCATATTTGACTTTGTCTCAATGTCCCAAAGTAGAAAGCTTGAAATAATTAGTTGAATGCCCAGTAATAATGGCATGAAGAAGGGCTAATGTTTTAAATGTTGGCTGCTAAATTATATACAGCACACCAGGTTCTATGACATGCAGGACTGGAATTTATTTGGCAAATGCAGCACTGCAGCCAGCCATACATATAATCATAGTCTTCCTCCTCAGAGTTCAGGGAGTAAGAAATTCAGCAGGAAAGTAAGTGAATTTAATATGAGAAGATTTGCACCTAAACTGTTGAGTATCTATCTAAATCAAGACTTGCAGTTATTAAAGTGGATGTGCAGAAGAATGTAATGATAATTAAGAAAAAAAAATAAACCTACCTAATGTGATGATACCTAACATGCCATGTATGTAATTCTACCTCCACACTTGGAAATAAGGTGTCTGTTGTCCATCATAGGTTGACTGTGTAGACCAAGTCTTTATGAATAGCTTTAATCTGGTCTTTGATACTTTCCTGACTTAGAGTATATGTGAAGGAACAAATTTCTTCCTTACTAATATTTAGCAGTTCTTATGCTCTGAACTGAATCTTCATTCATGCTGGTGTCCTCTCTCTTTCCTTTTGAAACCATCACTAAAAAAAAGTTACACTTTTGAATCTGCTTCTTTTTTTTCCCCTCTTAAAAAGACAAAGCTAACAAGTAGTAGACCTCTTCCACAACAAACCCAATCAATAAATGTGTATCAAACCCAGAATTCCCAAATCTGTGTATCTGTGATTTAGTTTCTCTGATTTTTTTTTGTTGTTTTCAGTTGGGTTTTTGTTTTCCTTATTTTGGTTTTTGAGCATCAAGATGCTAGTGAAATGGAGTCCTTATTATATATCAAGTATTTGCTTATATTTCTAGATAAGATAATAAGTAAGTGAGCAATATAAGCTTATGTAACTATCCAAGCTAGAAATGGATCCTCTCTCTTCTGGCCCTACCAGCTTTTGTGTAATGCTGTTTAGCTCACAAGAAGTCAGACGTGTTAAATGCATCTTTTTTGAAGGGCTGGGTTGTTGTTTGGTTGGGGATTTTATTTATTTATTTATTTATTTATTTTAGGTTTATGTTGTTGTGTGGGAATGGTGCGTTAGACTGTGAGTCTATGGCAAAGGACCCATATTCCCAGGCTATCTTTTGTTTTGGACAAGTTAAATAGTGATTATGTTGCACGATCAATTTGTATTCAAACAACAAAGTGAAGTTGTGTGCGAGTCTGTGCAAGCTTTAATTTTTGCCAGACCATGTATCAATTTATATACACCTGGTTCAGCATTGGCCAGCTACACAAGAACATGGGGTCTGATCTGTACAGCCTACCATGAAGTCTGGATTTCCACTGTTCCTGGACTTAAAAATAGCCTACATATCTACTCTTCCTGAAATTATACTACTGGTTTCAACCCAAACATACATCAGTCTTCCTGGATATAAAGTAGGGCAGATTCCTGTTTCAGAGCCTTGAAATTCTGTGCTGTTAAGCACTGTCTTTTATTTATGTGCCAAATGACCACATACAAAAATGTCAGTCGAACAAATAATCAGGCCATTAGTAGGGAGAACTGAAAAATAATTACAGTTTCTAAATATGCAGGTTATGCAGTGCTTCAGATCCTCCCCTCTACCATTACTTGAAAGCCTTATAAAATTCTAAAAATTCTTGTCCAACATAGGATTACCAACCTTTCTACTTGTTGCCATAGAGCAGAGTGGGAGTGAGACAAATGTTTGCTCTCCACTGACAAATTTCACACTGCTTCTATAGGAGGAATTCAGTATACTTACTTCAGGGTGCTAGAGCCAGTTTTGTGGTATTTCTAGAGATATAAGGTAAATCAACTTTTTTGTTCCAGCAGGATTATCTAACATATGTAGAATTTAGATACACAAATATCATCTTAATCAGTATTACTGTTTTCAATAGTGACAAGCAATTTCCTGAAGTTAAAAATACCTCAGTGTAACTACTCTTCATTTTTCTTCTAAGGTATTACAAGTGGAATCCAGAAATATGGTGATAGAGCAGCTTGTTTTAATACTAACATATAATACTTCATACTTCTGTCACTACAATAGAGTATTTGGATAATTTAGTATGTATAACCATATTTTCATAAGCCACAAAACTCTTTATGCTATGATTTCAAGATATAAGATGAGAAATTATAAGATAAACCTGAGATATTTTTTCCTGTTCTTCAGATTGCATTTGAAGAAAACTGGGAATCCTTTTGCACTCTGATGACTAAGTTGATGGAAACAATATTGTTTAAATTCTTTAGGTCAAGGCAAAAAAACATAATGAAAAGGCAAAAATCTAAAGGAAATTCTAACTAAAGAAGTCATTGGATAAGCAGAACAGTAGGCCTACTGTTTGCAAGCCGAGAAGAATAAAAAGGCATACTACCTTGGGCATTGGAAATTCACATGCACCTGCACAGTAGTAGGCATCAAATGATTTGGGAGATATGATCCATTCATTCCAGCCAATATCAGCAAAGTCAACTTTCATGTATCTTCTTGAACAAATCCTTGGCTCATTCCATTGTTTTCGCCTTGCTTTCTTCATTGTTTTCTCATCAAAATTTAGCACCTGAGACTTTTTAGGTGTTTCTATATTTTCCTGCCCTTTTCTCCTTCGATCTTTGCGTAAAGCTTTTGGTTTCAAGGATCTGTAGGCATTCTCCCATATGTCATGTTTGTTGTATTTATTGTTGTTATAATCTACTTCTGGCAACTCGTTGTTCTGAATAGAGCTAGCAAGGTAAGTATCCCTCCTAACTCGAGTATCAGTAGAAGCATTAGGGGATAGATTTGGGTCCCCATCATTGGGTGGGAATGGATCATAACGTTGTAGGGTGCCTGCCACACTGTTAGGTTCAGAGATTGCAAGATCATTGGCATAAACCAGTATATAAGGTAAATGGCTGGCAGCCTGTTCGGGGAAGCCCTGGTGTTTCTCCCCAGAATCAAGCTCAGCACAGAGAATGAGCTCTCCAGCTCGTTTTGATTCTTTTACGATGTGTGAAATGTCCTTTGCATGCCAAGCCCCTCGCCTTTGAAGAAGTACAGTGAAGTTCCCTTTCACTAGTCCATAGGCAGAATTCTGGTGAATGCTTTGGAAAACTAGGTTGAGCCGTAGAACTGGAGGCAGGTGAAGAAGGCGGCAGGATGAGTTCTTGGAGCGTTTACAAAACACTTCCCGGTGCCGAGGGCGTTTGTCAGCGTAGAAGTGAAAAGTGGCAGCAAGGATCATTTCTGAATCTTGCATGGATGTCAGATTGAAGCAGTACAAGGGTTTCTGGGCCAAGAATTCTGCAAGAGAGCAAGGAAAACATGGATATATATCTGAAACCAAAAATGGTAGTCAAATCTTATTTCCATTTAAGTGAATTAATAAATTTTACTTTTCACTTACATGAAATCATTTAGTATAGTGAGCTTGTCACTTCAGCTTAAAACTATGGTGAATAAGAGGAGGAAAAAACCTTAACTATCTAAGAGCAATATTACAGTAACATTGAGAGTGTCCAACACACGAGGGGTAAAATTCTTTCCAGAGATTTTTAGTTCCAGACTGCCTTTCATTCTAGGCAGGCAAGAAGAGCAATCCTTGATTGTATTTCATTTGTAACAATCAGGCTCAGAGAAGTGGTCAAATTTACCTGTGGCAGAGCTCAAAGAAACACCTTGCTGAAACCAGTACTAGCAGAAACCAGGTTTACAGTTAATATTCAAGATTGTCTAGTCTAAAGCTGACTGCAGATTCCTGAAAGATGTCAGGGTGCTAACTTTGTGGGCAACAGCTCATCATCTGCAAATAGTGCACACAAGACATTTCACAAGGGGGCTGACAGTAAGCAGTGTAACACATTTTGGGGATCATTACTCCTCTGAGCAATCCTCCTTTCTAGTACACATCATGTAGGAGCTTTGTTTAAAGCACTGTAAAAACACACTTGGTTTCTAAGGCTTGTGTTTAGATCTGTGTGAAGTTAGTGACAAATGCTATTGAACAGGAGCTGACTCTTAAAATTCAAACTCGTTTTCAAACAGCTTCTTTTTAGCTAGTTGAACAGTTTGTGCTCAGTTTATATCTTCACCCTCCTTTTGAGGAAGATGAGCAATTTTACACTAATAACTGCTTACACCAAATTTATTTAAACAGTAGAAACCTCTGTGTGTGTGTTAAAATCTAATCCCATCCCAGCATAAAAAGACAATGCCTTAATAGTCTATCATTGTGAAAAGTTGCTTTTGTTTTTTACTAGCTCAACAGTATATGGGAAAGTGGTGGCAGAACCAAGAAGTGATTCCTGTTCTCCCAAGCTCACACCACTACTTAGAATGCATCAAAGGATTACAGTCGGTAAGTTTGCATCTTTAATTAACCCAAGTGGACCGACCCTCTAGCAGCCCTGTTTGACACACCTGAAAATTCTCTGGCAGGAGGAAGTAAAAAACCACCCCAAACCAAACAAAACCCAACAAATGCAATAGCCAGGCTTCCCAGAAACACTTAGGTTTGTTTTTCAGTACACTACGGATGATGAGCCACAGAAATCGTTGCACCAACAGAAAGGCAGTACCATTAACTGCCCCCTGCTGGAACATTCCTCCTTTAAAGCACAGTTTCATTTGAAAGGGTGCTACACCTTACTAAATCGGTGGTTGCTACCTCCCAGTTAATACATGGATAGAACCATGATTTGGACTAAAACAACAGCAGATTAACATGATCATTAATCCCAAATGCACACAGGCAGTCTTGGAGTACAAATGTTCAAGTATGCAATTTCCATCTGCACCATCTGTATTTTGTTCCTGATACAGTGAAGTGGAACAACTTGCACTGATGTGGTAAGAACCTGTTTCTGTCAGTTCAGGACAGGATTCCTATTAGTAAATTTTAATCAACACTAGTCATATGTATAGGCGCTCATACTATGAAAAAACTTAAGGGTTTAGATGTTATTCAAATCTTTGAAGCACAGAAATTTCACAAGGCTACTTAGATTTCTCAGGCCAAGGAAGAGAGTAATTATAATACTTCCTTTAGAACACCAGGCTTTATTGTTTCATGTTCATTTCACAAGGCATGTTTCTAAAAAGAAGTCTACTAGTTCTCTCCACCCGAGCTGTGTACAGTTGAATTTTTAAATATTTCTTTTAGTAGTAGAATGCTCCAAGCACCATCAGCTCTGTAGTTACTGCTTTGAGCACAAACATCGTTGGAATAAAGACATTTCAAACACCAGTGTCTCAGGGTTTCAGAAGGGAAGGCAACTTGTAATGATAGATCAGAGAAAGGGAGGCTGAATTCGTCTAAAATAATCCTGTACTCTAGAATGAAACACACCCTCCAAAAGTAAAAATTCTTTGTAAAATAGAGTAAGAATCTATGAAACTGCAGCTACTGAAAAGCCAGAAGCCAGGAAGCACATTCCTTAGGAATTTAGAAGATTTTGGGTTTTGTATAGAGCATAGCTATATTTCCATATTGCATAAGTTCACTCAGGCATTTACCAATTTGTCAGTCTTGATCTGGTTTTCTTGCACATGTGCATTATGATAGAGTTTTAATTAAATATCTTCTATTTTCTACTATTCATTAAGGTCTTTGTTTAGCACAGAGGGTGCATCGTATTCAGGGAATGAGTCTGAGCTGCAGGAGTCAATTTATGGAGAAGTTTCATGGTTAGGCAGTAAATTGCTACCATGAAGATTAATTCCCCTCAATCTGAGCAATTTAGGTGAAGTTGGACAATAACTTAGTATTTCACATTTGATCGCAAACCAATCATGACATGGCTAACTTCAGCCAGTTGGTGCTGTTTTCTAAAGCTACAAAGTTCCCTGAAAACTGGAAAGAATCTAAAGAAATAAGAAACCTAAGACATTAGTTCTTAGACCATGTCTCAGCTCTGTATAAAAAAAATAATGAATCCCTGTGAACACATGTAGAGGTGAGCTGAGAGGAGGGGATCAGATGTTTGTGAAATACTCTTTCTGAAGGGGCAAGTACTGCTAGAAGAACAACAAAAAAGTTGTATTTAGACTACATGCAAAGCACGTGCATTTATATTTCAAGTGCCTCACACTGAATATGGAAAAATATTATACATTCCGTAGCTCAGACAACACCACCTGTACCCTCTCAGGAGCAGGTAGGATGGCAATACAGTTGGGTGGTTGAGGAGAACTCCATAACGCATATGACAAAGGACAAATGTCTGGAGCAACATTTTGTATCTCTGGAGCCCTCATCTTGACAACTGAAAGTAACCCTGATGCTTGAGTGTCACCTGAAAAACAGCTTTAAACAGCATTGCAGGAACAGACTGTTACAGGTTTTCTGAAAGGTATGTGATATAAGAAGTAAGTCCATTGCTTGGGATTATGAAAATTATTGTGTGTGTAGTCTGTTTTGCTTATTTCAATAGGACTGCAATTATTATCCATGTTTTATAAAGAATGGATGTTCCACATGTCTTGTTAGAAAAACATGCCAGTTTCCTCTTTCAGAAGGAAACTTTAGAATTTCTCAGAACAGATAAACATGGTGGAAGATATGGTTCTTCTCCCTCATCTTGCATCATTCTATGGTACATTTTAGAGTGCTTATCACTAGCTTGATGAACGCAGTTCAAAGCTTCTGCTTTCATGCCATATAATTTGGTAAAGGTGGGATCCAGTAGAGGAGGTACATAGATAGGACACAGGAAACAGGAGTTTTGGACATAGATATACCTTATTTCCACTGCAGGGAAAGCCAAGTTAACTTCAGGCCTCTCTGCCTTGGTTGCATGATCAGACAAATGAGTGAAATAATACTGATTTGTATTTGGTCAGCAGTCTACTCGTGGGTAGAAAATGCTGCTATTTTAGTGTTTTAAAACAGAATTAGACTACTTTGATGCAAGTAGCGTGTGCATCCGATTATTTGAAAAATTAAGAAAAAGAATGTAGTGTAATTCTTGCCTTGTCCCCAAATCCCTGTAGTCCGGGGCCTTTTTTGGGTGACAGCCAGTATTAGCTACTCAGTTCACAGAAAAATAAAAGTGTTAACAGGAGGTCATGAAAAACCCTCCACATTGGAAGTTCCTTCCTAACTCCTATTATAGCAACTGCTAGCAAATGATCTAGAGCATGACAATTTATTTTTCTCCCAAATGTCTGCAGTTGCTTTACATCATAACTCCTAGATTTTTAGACATTTTGATTAGCCACTTACTTTTCCATGGAGTTTGCCCTTCCTTGAATATGATTACTTTTTAGTATTACAGTTGACATATGATAGAAATTAAGTTGGGGTGCACAAGAGAATATGAATTATTGTGCAGTGTTATAGTAAACATTCCCTAAAACACTGTATGCTGCATTGTACTATATACCTGAGACTTAAGTGGAGGAGAAATAGTTTAATGCAAAATTTGCTTTTGTGAGTTTCAATCCATCAGATTTGTCTAAATAGAATAATGAATATTTCTGACAAGGTAGTAACAACTAGATTCTGGAAGCCGATACAGTTCTTATTTTAAGAACTAAGAGCTTAGTTACAGTCTGTAAGTGTTAACCAAAGAAGGAAGGTGTTTTCCAGAAAATAGAGTTTGCGTTTCCTTGGCAAAGGATAGCAAATGTATGGACTATTAACTAGGCATACCTCCTTTTTATTATTTGACGTAATATTGGGATAATGAAAATGTAGTTTTGACACAATACATATATTTCTCCACCTTCATAATCAAGCCAAGTAAAACTGGGGAGAGGGAGGTCAGGTATCTGTCTTCTCAGGTTTAGGCAGTGCAAGGAATTTAATACGCCGAGCAGTTTTAGGCAGTCCTGTAGGCGGCACTCTTCCTAGCAGGAACTTCAGAGGCTGCGGGAACAGCCGGGCAGAGGACCAGTGCCTGGAGCACTCGCTGCTAGGTTTATGCTCCAAGTATTTCTAAAAAGATCTTTTGGCCCAATGCGATGTGTGCTGGGAACGGCGCTTCTTTTGCCTCTGGTTTGCATTCACAGCAACGGAGACTTTCCCAAGGGAGAGATACTCTCCGGGAAGTGAAGTGAGCCAGGGAAGGTGGGAAGCCGTCGGCAAAGCGAGGGGCGACACCCTGTCCGTGTAGATAGCAGGGGACCCCCCCAGCATTCACCCAGAGTGACACCCCGCGCAGTCAATGACAACCTCGACGCAAACCCGTCACTTTAAAGCGAAAGAGGAGCGAGGGGGCTCCAGCGGTGCCCCCCTCGCCCGGCCCGTCTTACCCGGCCTGGCTTTGAAGCTGCGGACCGTGTTGCCGTCGCCGGGCCGGCTCCCTTCCCGGTTGTACTTCTCGTAGAGCTTAAGCATGTGGACAGCTACCATGTCCTGAGCGATGCTGCCCAGCCCAGGGGGCGGCGAAGAGCCGCCGCGGGGGTCGCGGCCGGGGGCGGACGAGTCCGGCTGGGCCGGCGGCTGGACGGGGCAGGCGGGCGCGCTGCCGGCGCCCTCCCCCACGGGCGAGCGGCAGCCCCCATGGCCCAGGGCCCACAGCAGGAGGCAGCAGGTCAGGCGGGCGGCCATCGGGGGATGCTGCGGGCGGGCGGGCGGCCGGGCGCGGAGCGGCGGCGGCTGGGTCGCTGCCTGCGTCTGGGTCTCCCGGTTGGCCCTGCCGCACC
>VXBI01014346.1:213646-289575 GCA_013397375.1 Toxostoma redivivum
TCCCTCGCTCCGCGCGTGTCCGGCGGCGCGGCGCATGCGCGGGGCCGCGCGCCGCGGTGCACTGTGGGATACTGCGGCCCGGGCAGGCTGGTGAGGCGGCGCGCGCGGGGCCTGGGCCGGGCCGGGGGCGGCGGAGCGGGGGCAGCTCCAGGGGTCCGGGTGCGGGGGGACTTCGGGAGGGGACGCTGCATTTCTCCAACGTGGGGCTTCCCCGCTCCTTAAAGCGTAACGGGAAAAGGATCTAAATTAGCGCCCAGCTGCTGATGAGAGACACATGTCACCGCCGCTGCGGCACCCAGCGCTGCGGCAGGACGGCACCTTGGCTGTCTGAGCCAGCCGGGAGGCAGGGGGCTTGAAAATAATTTCTGAAAGATAGAAGCAATAGATACCAATCAGGGCGGACCAGCGGTGAGGGGACGGGAGGGTGAGTGGATGGCAGGGGCAGCATGACAAGGGAAGGGTGTGCATATACGTGCCGAAAGTGGAAGAGTTTTTGCTGTTTGGTCTTTGCTGGTAGAACTGACAGTGCTGTCTTGTAAAGGCAACGCTGTGAATAATGTTTATTTCAAGGACCCCGGAGAAAAGAGGAGTTCCCGTGGCTCCGTACTCTAGAAGAACCAGAGTGAGCTAGCCAGGGGTGCAACAAGGGTCACTGATAATTCCAAGCAGATACTTAAATGGTCGGGGTTAAAGGGGCTGTGCATTGGTAAACTTTCGTCATTGGGCTATTTCTATGTGTGATTTGGAGGAGGAGAATAGTGGTGTGAATTGCTGAAGGATTTACATGGCTTAGGTCGGAGGGGGTTGATTTGAAAGTGAATGGTGCATGTTGCACTTATTCATCATGTGACACAGGTAGTTCTGAATCATAGTCATCCAGCGGGTATAAATGCTGGTGTAATGAATAGCAGTTTTAAAGACAACCTATAAGGAGAGGGGTATATTTTAAGGGAATTTAAAAATTCTGCCTCCTTTTTTAAAGCTTTTTCTCTAGTAGCCAAGGCAGTTACTTTTCTTGGAGAGTATACAATGCAATAATTGAAAAATTGTTGGATAAAGCTACTGTTGCTGTGTATAACACAACTCTTTTGTGCTTTTTTTTTTTTTAACCTTGGAGTGTCAAGTCTGAGCAGATACTATTGAAAGCCTCTGAACCACAAGTTTGTAGTTTTTGGATCATGGCAAAGAAAGGTTTGATTAATTTTTTAAAATTAGCACCAGGCCTCATTGCTCTGTGCCCTTTGAATGTGCGAAACAAACAATTTGCAAATACAAATTTGCCCAAATGTACATTGCTAAAGTATCAAACCTCCTATTAATTAATCTTTGCTTATAAGTAAGCCAAACTACCCTTTGATGCTTTTTTTTTTCTCCATGGTAGCATGCTCATGACCTCCACTGGGGGTGTGAGCGAACCTTTTGTTGTTTGTGGTTTTTGTCTGTACTGTTTCTATACAATCAAGGTCCTGTGAAAAGGAGGAAGAGGCAGCAGGAGGTAGAAACAAGCTGGGCTATTTTGGACCAATGTCCCATTAAAATGTTCTCCCTCTCCTTAACTCACTCCAAACTTCTATTCAGGCACACACTTTGTATCAGTCTTTAACCTGCACTAAAACCTGTAGGACACTGATACTTTGACATTGTTGGGAAAGAATTGAAGAATCAACCAGGGATGGCTAATATTTCTTGCCTTATTTTATTGCAGAACAGCAGGAATTCAAAGTCTTTAAAGCTGTGGTACTTTGACTCTTTTATGCAGCTGAGATGATGAAATAAAAATGTGTTTGGTAAAGGAATTCAAATTAGCACTGGGTCACATAATTCCCCTGTTCTGAATATGGCCAATCAATGGCATCTCTAAGGCATCTAGAGGCAAGAGCTATGCAATTTCTGCTCATGCAGAATAATATTCCTAGCGTGGAAATTTCTGCTAATTAAAGCTCTTGCCAAGTGGAGTCTTTTTTCTTTTTGTCTTTTTTTTTTTTTTTTCTTTCTTTTTTTTCTTTTCTTCTTCCCTTCTTCTTCTTAAATAGCTTAAGTCAAAGCTTTGCAAGCCAGGACTTGGAGAAAGTCTCCTTATAGTTAGAACAATGCATTCAAGATTTAAACTGCAGAGTTAAGTTTCCTACTGAAATCATTGTGATCTAAATAGTGTTACATAATCTCAATAACAGTTTATATGTGAAAAAGAAACAAAATAATGTTTTCTTATGGAATTAGTGATATCTGTACAAAGGAACTATTGTGACTTGTCCTTGTGTTTTGTTGTAGGAAATATACAGGAAATATACAAAAGGGGATATAGAGAAGTAATATCTATTCTTTTTGTTCTGTGGTAAGACATGTTATTAACTCCCTTTAGGATTATATCTATGTGTATTAAAATAATTTTGCCTGACTCTTTTATTTTTAATAATAAAGTCAGTAGCAGGGATAATAAAGCTTAAAACTCTAGGGAAGTTAATGAAACATAAATTATTAAATTTGGGCTTCAGTCCAAATTTCTGGTTACTGCTTATTGTAGGGCAGCTCATTCATTTTTTACTCAGAAAAATACCTCACTATATGTAATGCTACACAATTAGCTAAGACCATTCCTTAACTATATAACTTATTAATGAGTGAAATTCAGTGGTCTGCAGGTTCTCATAGAATTTGGTGGCAGAACTCTACAAAGCCTTTTCACATTCCTTCCAAAATCACATGGTCTGACAAGGATGTTATATGGTCAACGATGTATGGTCAGTAGAAAAAGTTTTGTGTTCAGTTCAGTTTTCCTAAACAATAGGGAAATTATTTTAATACCCCAGAAAAGAACAAAGACATAATGGTGTTTAGGTATTAGAAGAAGCAGAATGCTCAGAGCTGATCCAGAGCTCTGGAGGTTTCTTAAATGTTGAGAGGAGAGTTTGGTATATCAGGTGGGGAAAGCTTTTCCTCTTAAGAAGCATCACTAATTGTTTCAGTCCATCCCATCAACTCAAGAACAACCTCTCATTTTGGATTTCCATTCTGGATCCATGATCTCATATTCCAGTCTGTCACAAGAATAAACTTTCCTCCCGACAGGCTCCCCATCCTTCATACTTGGTGACAAAAGTTTATTTTTTCTATCTTGCTAAGAAGCAAAAATTGCCTCTATTCACACCCTACCACACTATCAATGATCATCATTACAGAAACTAAGGAATTAGAATGCACAGATGAAATGTAATTTGTCCCACTCTACTGCAGATGTCCAAAATTGCTCATATGCTCTGTGGTCTAGTGGTGTCTGTGGCTTTTCATTGGCTACAAGAAATCTCTATCAACTGGCTAGATGTGCAGAGGATGAACTTTGCTCCCTGTAGGTGGTTGTGTGAAGCAGAGAGCACCTTCCTGTTCAGTTTCATTGGCAATGGTAGTACTATTCAGCCTCATGATTAGCATTTTGAAAGTCTGAGCTTAGTTTCAGTTTCTCTTTACACAATTGGCATGTACCAAGCATTGGCGAATTAATTGCTTATCCCCATCAGTAATGAAAATGTATCTTTAGTTTTTCTGGTTTTTTCTCACTGACAGTTCAGGACTTTTTTCTTCCATATTGGAAGACTTTCAGAACATGGCTTTTTGTCAGGTCTCAAGAACCAAAGATGCATATTTCTATCTTGGAGTCCACCATTTATGTTTGTAATGTGGATGGTATGGACAATTATCAGACAAGCATTTCCCATTTGGTTACTACCTGGAAGTCACAAGCCCCTGTGGGAGGATTTTCTCCTTTTCTCCATGCATAGATTACCAAGTGCAAAGATACCAGCTGATATTTGCAAAGTAGTAATTCCGTGTTGTTACCTGACCTGAGACAATGACCATGTTTTGTTTTTTTTCTCTTTTTTTTTTTTTTTTTGGGGGGGGGGTGTGTTGATTTTGTTTGTTTGTTTTTTGTTTGTTTGTTTTTTTGTTTGCAACAGGCACTTTAAACTTTTCAATGGCCCATGTTCCACCATGTAGAGTCGTTTAGGAAGAAATTTTTTTTCCCATTAAGGGAAGAAACTTTTCCAGTGGAAATTCTAGTGGCAACTCATGTCTGTTGAAAAGCTGGTTTATCCAGGTTGGTTATTCTGCCTTCAAGTTCACGTGAACTGCAGTAGCTGTTGTTACTGTTTGAGATCTCTCCTTACTGTGAGAGGGTGCGTCACAAGTGCCTGGCCACTGTGCTGCCTGGGATACCTTTCTTCCATTGTAGAGGGAAGCTACAGACCATGCAGGAGAATGAGAGCAGAAGGTAATCAGACCATTCAGATTGTGGCTGAAGCAAAAGTAGACAATTTCAGGGAGGAAAAGGGGTGGTGGTTGTGGTGTTTAAATCCATTTTCGTGTTCAAAACCAATTTTAAGGAAATAATTCAAGCAGCTCTAGGCACTAGTCCTTAAATTCCAGCCTGCAATCTGTAAGGCTTTGAATTCGCAGTCCTTTTAGCAGTCCTTTAGTTTGTTTCCTAGGCAGCAAAGAGTGTCACTGAGGTCAGTGTTCAATACACAATTCTGCCTGATGCACTCTGGCAGGATCTATATCTGATGAGCCACTCTAAACACTAGTGCTTGTCAAGAGGACAAGCGGGAATGGGCTATGGAATAGACAGACGTGGTAAGGCTGCAGCGTACCCCTGCACCAGTGTAGCCCCTGCATCAGTGCTGGCATGGCCAGCTGTGATCTGCATCTGCAGACTCCTGTTTGCAAGTGGAATTTGAAGGCCATGGAAAGAGGGTGGGGGAGAGGCAGCAGCAGCTGGCAACCATTGATGACCACAGCTGGTTTTGCAAAGATCTTGCTGCAGATTGAGTTGGGATGTTTCCAGGATTTTCTGGGTCTGAGTACCGCCGCAGACTAGAGGAGGATGTGCTGTGCCGATCGCACGGGCGGTGCTCGGGCTGAGCTCGGGCGGTGTCACAGACACGGTGACCAGCAGGGGACAGGCGTGTCCCGAAGGCGGTGCCAGCCCCTGGGACACTGCCGTGCCCTTGGGGCGACAGCCCCATGGTCCGGTGCCATGTTCCCAGCCAGCAGCTCTGCCGGCGGGCTTCCGTGTCTCCAGCCTGAACAGTCACAACCTTTTCAGCCTTATGATAGTCTTGGCTGAACTGCTGCCAGCATGCGTTTATGGGAGAACCTGGCCCAGTGAGTTCTTGGTGCTCACAAGTCTCCCTGAGCTAAACCAGCTTATTAAGGATCCATGCTTTCTTAATTGAAAGTAATAAAGAACTCACAAGAATTATATTTTCATTAACATTTAAGGTTTACATATTATTTTTATGTCACATTCGTTGGGTTTGGTTGCCCTGCAGCTTTAAATTTGGCTTCTTTTTTCTTTGAACTACAGTATGATTTCTTTGCAAGAATAAGTGATTTACATGCTCTTCCCATACGGGGCAACATTGCAATAATGAAGAAAAGCAACTATGAGTGTAGTAAAGCCTGACTCAGATCAGTGGTGTCCCTTATACAGATGTAATTGAATATTGGTTTAGGTTTGCAAAGTATGAAGTACTGTGGGACAGAAGATGCTGCAGATATTTATGTGCAGCTGATCCTGCCCAGAGGTGAAGAATGAAATGATCTCCTGGTGAGCCCTAGTTCCTAAAAAACCTGTAGTTTTATTAATGGCAAGGATTCTACTAATAAAAAGGAATTTAATACTAAAAATGACAGGTATTTTGTGACATTTCCCCATTGTAAAAATTTACCAAGCATCTGTATTTGACCCAGATACTCTAACTCTATATTGAATTTTAAGCTCTTCCCAATCTATACAAGATGCCAAAACATTTTCTTGCCTAGTTCTACTTGTATACAAGGTCTTTTTTCCACCATCAGACACATGAGAATGTGTGTTCTTGCTATTGCAGTTGTGTAGATCCATGCTGTTATTTTTCTCTCAACTCTCCACATACTGCAAGACACATACTTTTGGGTGTATTCTTTCCCTGGGCAGGTGTTCGGAATGTGAAGATGTCTTCTTCAGGACAGATGACAAGCAATTGAGAGGTTTTGACAAGTTTCCAAGTGTGTGGGTTTTTTAAAAAACCAACAAAAAAACTTGTGCAGGAAATACATAGTTTCAGGCAAAAGAGTAAATGCTGCACATATTATTTTGACCTTGATTCAAACAGTCCCTGTAGATTTTTTTTTTTTTGTATATCAGACTGTTTTTACAAGAGTACAGGATACTTTTGTGGTTTTGCTCTGAGTGGCCATGATGGTTTGAATCAAGACAAGATCTAAGGTTTAAAGGTAGTATTTTGTATTAGATAACTAGCATAGGCAGGCTGAAAGGTGGTTTTTTAAAAAAAAATTTAACCATATTTGTGGGTCTAATGAGAGCTATTTTCTCTGTCTGCCTTGCTTCTGAATCCACAAAGCCTCTCTCTTGTTTTCCTTGTAAGTGGTTACCTTCCTCTTCAGGTAATTCAACAACGCAGAAGAATTTATTCCTCCAGATATATACCTTTTTTTTTCATATTTTCTTGATCTACCTGTCTCTCATTTCTTATATTCACCATTTTTGAGGGGTGAGACCAAAATCTCTCACCTTTTTCTGAGAAAAACCCTGCAGCCTCCAGAAGAAATGTTCATGAGTGAATGAGTTCAGAACGCTGCTTCTTGAGGATTGCAGCATTAGCTGTCTCATTTGAAAGAGTTACTTAGGTTATCATCCCATATTCTCATTTGAAAGAGTTATTTAGGTTATCATCCCATATTATATTCAATATGCTTAAAAAAACCAACAACCAACAGAGAAAGTATGCCAGAACCTAAAGTGGTGTTTTTATTCTGATTTCCATAGACAGAATTCCTGATGGTAAACAGAATTCACACGTTGTGTGAAACTGACTCCACAGATCACTGCTATGTAGTTTGGGTTCATGTGGGTATTTTGTTTGTTGTAAAAGCATACTAAGGAGATGTTTTCTGTTTTTCTTTTATATTAAGTTGTGGACCAAAATTTAATGTCACTATATTAACTTTGGAGCTGCATCCAAGATGAATTTGGCCCTGTCAGTTGTTAAATTCTTGCTATGATTGATCTCAGCTTGCTTAGAAAGGGAGCATGCCAGACTAGCAACCACAGAAATCATCAGTTGAAACTCCACCAAAATTCTCATTCCCTGTAAATTGAAAAATTAAGCTTTGAAATATGATGCTTTGTTCATCAATCTCACACTAACTTTTCATTAACATTATATAACTCTCAAAATATTAGGAAGATGGCAATTAGAACAGCTTGAAGTATCTGAGTGGAGAAAAATAGGAATATCATTCCAAGTAAGTTATTGTACTAGTTCTTGGCATTTTGTGGCATCTAATCTATGATAGTCTCAATTGTAAATTTCATTGCCCTTCACCCCCATTGATCATAGATGTATATAGATATTCTTGGCAGATTTCTTACATGAATCTAAAACTATCCTAGAATCACAGGATGTTTTGGGTTGAACACACCTTTAAGATACTACCTGTAGGAATGAAATAATAAGAACTCTTGTCCAGCTCTTCCTCCCAAACTCTATGCAGAGGGATTTTTTTCCATGGAAAGAAGAAATACCAGAAATTTCATAAGACTCACTTGGAATTGATTTATAGCAAATTTATGAAAAAAGCTTGTAGATAAATATTGTAGCAGAAGAATCATTATGCTAATGCTAGATTTTTCTTTCAGTACTGAAAGGTATAATTGTATATGACTTCAATAAATTTCAACTCTGAAAAGTTACTCTTCTAATGTAACTTTTCAGATTATCAGGACAGCAGTGGAAAAAAAGGAACAAACAGATACTTCAAAATCTGCCATCAATAATTAGTGGATGAGTCAGTATTGGATTAAAAGGACAGTGATCTAATGGCATGCTAATTCATTTATTTATCCATAATGGCATTGTACATTCATGCTTCTTTTCATGCTAATGATTTCCATATCAAATATCTATTTCCACTTTTTATTTCTGCACCAGTAAATTTCTGTAAGCTAACAGTACTGCATTCCTGGTGGGAGTAGGGCATACTTTATTAACTCATGCTAATATGGTATTAGTCATATCAATATGATTTTCAGATAAGCATAACCTCTCAATTCCTAACAAGTATAGGCATATAACTCACGATATAGTTTTCATTTTCTTAAATCTCTAATGTCCAAAAATAAGAAATTCAAGGAACAAGTTATTTTACTTGAAATTGCTACTTTTTAGGAGGGGAAGCTAGAATGAAAATACCTCATGCATTAAAAGTGTTCAGCATTTTTTTTGTGGTTTTTTTTGGTTCTGTATTCCAAATTTTATTACGTTCACAAGAATATAATGCCTGTGAAATTTCATAAATACAGTGTTTGCAGGAGCAGCATGAAGTATCTGTGTCAAATCTGCTCATTTCCTGTCACTGAGAAGATTTATGGAACCTTTTGCCTGAAACACCCTGAAGTGCTAGAAGAGATGTGTGCTCTTAGAAGCTGGAGCTTTTCATGGGCATGAAAGATAAACTTCTGTGATGAAGGGTAAGGTAAAATTGAGCCTTCTGTGGGACAGGAGCACGGAATTGATAACCTGGTGTTCTGCCCAGCCCTATTACTTCTGTATCATTTGAAAATGGAAAAAAATTACTCTTACCCAGCTTTGGATTTATAAAGTGGAAGGGTGATACATACCAGCCTGGGTAGTGAACCTTGACAAAGCTGCTTGCAAAGAAGTGAATTTGCAAAGTAAATTCCCGTTTCAGCATTTCTTACTGTAATAAGATACTAGCAGTAGCAAGTATAGACACTTCATGTGTGGTGTGATTGTGCCCAACAGAATCACATTAAGTACTTTGTAAATTCTAGACTTTCAGTAAGATCTGTATCTCCTGGTGCAGAGTTATCACTGTGTTACTTTAAGAAGGATGTCAGCAGCTCTGCTGATCAAATAAAATGTTAAATCTGATTTCAGATCTTCATCTGGCTTGATCTTTCATCATGAGCTTCTTCAGAAGGATTCTGAAGAACAAATTACTTGCATGAAAAGAAGGGATCTCAGAACTACTAAATTTATTAACAGTTCCAAAGTAAATTAAATACCTTGTTTAAAATATAAGTAATTTCTGATTGTGAGTGGCAGTCTTATGGACCCTTTCCTCACACCTTCCCATCAGACAGGTATCAGATTTGCCTGGTTAGTTCAAAATCAGTTCCATAAATTATTAGCTGCATTTGTTCAGCAGCACATCACCTTCAGGGGGTTTCAGGAGATGGAGGTTCCTTTAGTGCCATTTCAAACAGTAGAAAGAGCTCTCTGCTTAACAAAGAGCTACTGAAACTCATCAGCTTTTGCTAGATGCATTTTCAAGGGGTGGCACAATTTCTTTTATGAAAAGATCACATGTAGTGACTTGTTGGTTTTTCTCTTTGTTTTATATAGAAATTGCAAACAAAACAGAAAGTTCCATACCCAGAAAAATAATTTAATTTCTTTATTAATATTTTTTAAAAATATTTTAAAGGCAAATGGAAGATGTATCTGAACTGTGTTGATCAGAATACCCTTGTATGGCATTCTGGTCCTAAGGTGATACAGTACGACCTGCATAGGTTAGAAGATATATTCTAGACCTTTATTATGATCATTTTAGTGTCAGAAACAGACATTAACTAATGAAGTATCAAGATGGGCAAAGGCAGTAATAGGCTTCCAGCTTCACCAAGGTCTAACCTCTGTGGTTCTGCTCAGTGAGACAGATGTGAAGCAATGAAGCAGTGTATTCTGAAATTGGAAAGGGCTGCAGCAGGTAGTAAAAGTTTGTAGTCAGACAAAGCTCTAAGCTCCTACTTTGTGTTTTTGGTGGGTCAGGCTCCTTCCATAGGAGCTTAAAGCAGCCATGGTGCCACAATGTCCCAGAGCTGGGAGTCAGAGACCTAGTAAAGTGTCTCAGCAGGGTTGCTCTGGAGCAGAGGCAGCTTCCAGCAGCCTGTCTTTAGTGAGGAGTGTCAAGTTTTTATGAGCATTGTTACATTTTTATAGTTTAATGGGTTTTACTATTAAAGTATAACAAAGCACGTTAAAAATTTGCCATGGCTCATTTCCACAATCAGTAGCAAGTCCTTGCTATCTGCAGCATAGGCCCCTAGGAAATATTAAATAACAAAGACTATCTTAATACATCTTTCTTATCCACTTTAATCATCTCGGCCTCTTTCTAGTTAAACACAGTCTTGATTTGAGACATGTTTTATTCAGCTTCAAAGCTCCCAGCAGAGTGGCTGGGCTGGGATTGACACCTATGGGTTGACTTCTCCAGGAAAAGAAGATGGTAGTTTGTATAAATACTGCAGATGAGGAATCATTAGAAAATGTGTTTTGAATGACACTGTCATAGAAACTAAGGAGCACTGGATTCAATAGTAGGGTGAAGAGTTTCAGTAAAGAAACAGTAAAGAATACAGTAAAAAAGCAACTATGACTAGTTGCTGACACTGAAAGTTTGACAGAATGGAGAATGGTATATTAGTTTTAAAAGGCAGTGCTGGCATGTTCAGTTATAAGAACACGAAGGTAGATCCAGGCTGCATCCAAAGGAAGCTTAGTGTGGCAGCAGAATTCGCTCTGTCTGCATGCCATGAGATCTGCAAACCACTGAATCACCGGCTACTGTTAGATTGAGATGGGCAGTACTCCTAAGGATGGCAGTGCTGCAGAGACATGGCAGGACACTGCACTATTCACAGCTGACAGGGACTTCAACAATGAAACGAGACAGAGGAAAAGTACTTCAAGGACAATGGGAAATATGATGAAGAATATGGAAAGCAGTTCCTTAGGGTAGATGAGGGGCAGCACTGACTTTTTCATGTTTGTGGATGTAAGGTAGAGTGCTCTGTAAGGATGTTTGTTTAAATTTCTTTCTGCATGAAAAAAAGTTCATAAGTATGGTAATTCAGTTAAAAATCTCATGTGGGAATGGAAAATGCCTTTTATTTCTATTAAGCCGCAATCTGTAAGGCATCTTTAATTTAGTGGAACATCTATGTGCTTGTATTGTTTTCCATAAAGGTATTTAGATAACTTAAGATGCAGATGCTCCTGTACCTAGTGGCATTTTCAGGAAGGAAGAGGTATCTATATTATCAATTTTAGAAAATCTTACTAGGCACTAATCAAAATTTTTTCTTGCCTAAATATGATATAATTGGGTTCCTTGCGAGCTTTAGGATCAAAGAGCTTTGGAAGAGGAAAGTATTTTATTATTATTTACAGCCTTCACCTAATTTGCTCATATGTTTTATAAGTTCTTGAAAGCTACTGCAGGGTTATGGCAGCATGATCCAGACCTGGAATAAATCCTCTGATGATGATGCATTCAGGAGGGATGTATTTACCACAAGGCATTCCAATGCTTGTCAGTGCTTTCTTGTCCCCAAAGATGTTTTGTTACTACATTCATCTTCCTACTAACAGTCTGCGTTTAATATCATTCACACTCATGATTCAGAGAACACAAGTTTATCATGGGATTTTTTATCTTGCCAAAGAAACTCCACTCATTCTTTTCTCCTCTGTCCCAGAGAAGAAATAAGGATTCTAGAAAACTAATCTGAAGGGAACTGGTAAATTCAGTGATTCTGCTTCATTACCCAAAGTTGCAGGAACACTTAGAGCAGAAAAGAGTTATAATAAATATCACTGAAAATATATTGCAGATGACTTAAATAATCCTTGCTTTATTGCAGTGAAAAGTGGTTCAACAGTATAATGAGTGTAGAAAATTCTTCTAGTGACAGGACCGGTGGCCTTTTTAAGGTTCTAGAATGGCAGTGGATCTTTCATGAGAAGGCACTTAATCACAAATGACAAGGATGCCAGCTGGAAGATTTTAAAAGCTTCTACCCTAGGAAGAAAGGAGAAGGACCAATTATACACCAGGTTTCTCAAAGGAAGGTGTTCCTGCTTGATGGGAAGGAGGAGAAAGAAACCTGTTCTTTTATTTCAGAGCAAAGAGGAATAGGAGCTGGGATAAGGGGAGGTAGGAAGAAGTGAGGTAGAGAATGTCATGGGACTGAAGGATGAAAGGGATGATACAATATGATATGCAATTTAGGGAGAGAAGCTGCTTAGAATGAATATAATAATTTCATTTATCTGTAAAGGTTGGGAAAGTATGATGTCAGAAGTGAAGTGGAAGAAATGTTATGATACTGATGTTACAGACCTATTGAAACTGGTCACCCTAATTGAGAGTGAATAGCTTGGAAGGACTGTCTGCTAACAGTGGCATTTTTATTGAGTTTCCAACTTTCCTTCAAAAGGTTTCAAAATCCCATTAAAATACCTGAATTGTTTGAGTGAAGAGATTTGAAGTTCCACTGAGATCTAGTTCTCCAATTTTGTTCCAATTTTGATACCATTTATTCTCTCTAACTTACTATATTGTTTTCAACTTTTCTATCAGAATCTGTGTGGAGGCTTCAGTTAGACCTGGGTAAAGTTTTTTGTTGAGATGAATTAATCTAATGCTTCTGATTATTTTTAGCATGAAAAGTATTCATCTTTTTATTTCCTATAACTGGTGTATAATTTTCCATGCAGTATAATTTACTGTTATGCCAATTAAATTGGTGCAGTTTACTTCATATGCTTAACAACAAAGGACTGATGTGAGTAAGCATTTGTTCCTCTTATTGTTATTGTTACACTGTGCATGTCAAGGAATTATTTTAGTAAGACTGATTTCTGTGGAATCTGGATGTGACTGCTGGAGACCCCCACAGATTAAAGCTACAGTTAACTGGAAAGATGAGGCATCTAGCTTTTACATGTCCAGCATTATGTGAGATGGGTTCACAGATAACTAAGTTTGATGACTGAAACTGGATGCTGCGAATATTCCTAAGGCTGGGAAATTACAGCTGCCTAAACTTAATTAGTTTAGTGCTAGTGACCATTCCATCTCACTATTTATTCACTGGCTGCATGGCAGCACTGAAGGTGAAATTGAAGCTGAATGTGATGAAACTGTCATGCTAATAATGTCAGTACCACCAATGTGTCAGGTATTGCCATCATCCCATGACGTGTAATGCATAACGTGATGGATGTGTGTTACACATCAGCTGCCTGCAGTACACAATCCCACTCCAGGCAGCTTGCACATCCATAGATCTTACAGTCTGTGCACTCCATTAACACACCAACACTGAATTGCTCTGTTAGCACCCAGTAACACAGAATTACTGAGGGTATTTCATTCACTTGTAAAGCAAAACAGTGAATTATTTTCATCGAATATTTCCACTCCTCAGATAGGAAGTACTCTTTGTGCTGTCTGCATATATACAAAGTGATTTCCCATCTTTTCTGCATCAAAAACTGATTCAGTACAGGAAACACTCTTGTACACATACACAAACATACCTTCATACCTGTATCACGTATTTTGCATAGCTGTGTTTGTTAAAAAAAAGTCTCTATATGTCTTTCTTTTCATATTCACTTTAAAATGAAATGGAAAAAGCTGCCTTTGGAAGGAATTTTTATTGGCAAAGTATATCATTTATTTTGGCTCCATAAATCAACGTGTAGTCATGTTGCAAAATATGGGTAGCCCATTTAGAAATATTCCATCAGGAGGTATAGAGGTGCAGTATATTATACCTGCTGTTTCAAATAAATAGCATTCTCAATTCCTGTTCATCTGTATATAATATATTTTATTGCAATGTGGTGCTTTCCATCAAGTTAGTTAATTTTGTTTCTGCAATTCAAGATGTAATTGATCACTACAGTACTTGCCCTTGGGACAAAGTATCTTTTTATCCAGTGTGTTGTTTCAACTTTTTACCATTCTTCTAAAAATATTCGATATGAAATATTGCACCCTGTGCAATATGTTTTATAGATTTTTCTAAATTATTTTTTCTATCTTCAGCATATGTATTTAGTCTGTAATGTATACTACACATGTCCTTCTGTTCTCTACCTACACATTGCTCTGCAAAAAGATGCATTTCAACATAATTTGCATGAAGTTCGTGAACGGTTTCAGTTAGCTTAGATCATAAGGCACATTGCTTAATTTTGTGTTTAGTGTCTTGTTTTCATAGACTACTCAAATGGAGAATAATGCAAAGCTGGATTTTCCATTTCAAGAAATAATTTTATTTATAAAATTTTTCTATTTGACTTTTATACTATTGTAAATATTTTATACGTTTGCAAATTTATACTGAGAACTCAGTACTTGACATTAGGGGGTATGCCTGTAAAACACCAGGTGATATGCTGGGAAGATCTGAATGAGAGCAATTTATGTGGTTTAGCTGTGTTGTGTGGAGTTAAAATTCTACCTCTGTCCATCTAAAAGAGGTTTTCTAAGGAACTCCACTGAAATTTTAAACAGGCACGAAAAAATAGAACAATGATGGGTTTTGTTACTTTTGAATTCCTACTTGACCAACTGGTTGAAGTAAAATAATTGGAAAAAATATACAGATATATGTTAAAATTTCCATGCACCATGCATTTAAATTTGGAGATTATCCAAGGGGTTTCTCGTAATAGAGAAAATTTTAAAAATATTTTAATATTAAGATCATAAATTATTTCAGAAGTATGAGTTACCTGATCTTTCTAATGCACTTATATATCATTATTACAGCCAACAGATATAGTTGGAAATTCCAGAAATTTTGTTTAGGTATTAAAATTTAGATTTCATTAAGGCATAACCTATATGTTTTTGTGTTTGCCTTTTGTTAGGATTTTTATCAGTCGAGCCATTGAAAAGAATATTTATAAATCAAGAAGCTAGTTGCAAATAGTTACATTATGGGCAATCAGCTTTGAATTTTAAATTGATAGTATTTATGATTTGAGTGATCCGTCCCATTTCTGATTCCTGAAATCTGTGTTTTTAAGCAACTGGGACATAATTAGTGCAGCATGAATTGCAATAACCCATCTTCAGTAAAAACTGAAATCTATTATTAATAGTAATGAAGACAACATTATATTCATTCTGAATCATTTTATATCCAGTATACTTTCAAGTCTAAAGAAAAATGCCTATATAGTAAAAAAACTTGTATGTTTTAATAGTAGTATATGAGCAGGAAGAGTTTCTAAAAAATGTTCCAGAATAAACATAAGTGATTTCCCTTTTGAAAAACCCTAGCAGAATAGCCTGAATGTTTCTTTAAATGTTACTGGTGCAGCTTATCCAGTAACACTTTCTCCATTGAACATGTACTTAGCACTGGAAGTTTCTTGCCAGTGTAACTTTACTGTCTGGCTATAAATTGTCTTGTGCTTTAATGCACTGTATACATCCACATTTCTTCTCTGAGACTGATGAGTGGAAGAATCTGGAAAAGACTTGTTATCAGGTGACTACAAGTGAGTACTCAGAGCACTAAGCTCTTGGTCTGGCATACTCAAAGCTAATGTTGATTTGTTATGTTCCTCTTTCAAATAGTACTGAACTCTCAAACTAGGCCATGGAAGTGTATTCATTAAAGAAATATCATGGCACTTATACAATACTTTAAGACTCTTTAGGATGATTTTAGTTTATTCTCAACAAATGCTGGGTTGGACTAGGTGCTTAAAGTCCTTGACAGCATTGGAGGTCATCACTAAGCTGTGTGTATGTGATGAGCTGGGAACTGTATTTGTGTGTTCTTACTTTGGCCTTTGATTTTGCTTTTATAGGAAAGATTCATGGGCTACTCTGCTCTTACCTGTTGTGGTTCCCTGTCTTTGCATTATGTTTGCAAGGCAAAACTGTAGTGGTCTCCTCAGATCTTTTCCTGACTTTTCTGACTGTGATACTGTGATTGGAGAACTGAGGATTCCTTTTTTTTGTCCATTTCTCATCAGGTGGTTCACAGTGTGCATCCATAATCCTTACTTTTTAATTGATGTCACCATTTACCAGCAGCACATATATAATTTTCATTTTTCAAGGAAAATATGTTGCCAGCAAGAATTAAAGAATTTAAGGTTTGGAAAATAATAATTTTGTAACAGAATATTCGGGAATATATCTTGATGCTATGTGTCCTCTATTACTACATAAAAATTCATTATTTTTTTAATATACCATCATATAGTTAGACTGTTACTTTTCACATATTTCTTTGAGTCATTATTCTTTTTCTTTGCTTCTGAAAACAGAAATTCTTTCTGTCTTTCAAGTGCTACAGAAATCTTCATCTGTTTATAATATGAAAGGTAGAAATCTACTTTTATGCTTATGTTCTTGCCAGTTGTGTATTATTTTCAATGTTAAACATTGCACATTGTAAGCATGTTTTGCAAATTAACAATGAAGGTATAAGTAATATGTGTTGGAAATTGTTTAAATATTTTGGGGAAATGAGAGAAATAGATATCGTGGGCATGTAACTGAAGAATACCAAATGCAGAAGGGACTTGCATTTACAGTTCTGGTGTTGACACTGTTATTTCTCTTCGGAAAGAGAAAAGATGTAAGCTAGTGAAAACTGGAAATGGCTGGAGAATGAGTATGAAATCACAATAAAGAATTAGTCAAGGTGCCTGAGAAACTGCAAAGGGAAGTCTGGAAGGATAAGATGCTGGGTCAAGGATTCAGAGTACCTTCATTTTGTAATCATCTGCCTCATTTTTTCCCCCCCCCCCCAATAAATGAGGCAGTTATTGCAACAAATTTTGGATAATTTGCATACATTTGCTATGCAGTTTTCCTAGAGCAGGTCCACTTTGAGCATTGAATTAGAAAACTATAGATGCAATTTTTTAATATCTTAGCATATATTTTTATACAGGCTAGAATTCAGGATGAGCAGGCAAACTAAATTATAGTATTTTCACATATCTGCTGTTTGACTTGCTATTTGAATAATACTTCTGAAATTATTTTTCTGCATGTACTAAGGGCACATATCCATTTGCATTTTGGAATTCAGGTATACACAAACTGGACAAATGGGCACATCGAAGGAAGGATATGCACATAGGCCCAGATGTACTCAAAATGAGGAGGGCATAGGACTGTGCATACATGTGCACATCAGAAGCAAATTCACATACTCAAAATGGGAGCCACATGACCATGAACAGCATTGCATGAGTACACACATAGATACCTACACACCACGGTTCCCTTCACAGCTGTATAAAATGACAGAAAGGCCTGGAGCTGTGCAAACACCATTAAAAGGCATCCACACAGCCATGACTGTCTCAGGCTGGAAAAAAGGGAATACTGAAAAATACTGTCTGGGAGAACAAAACAGGAGAGTCAACCCATCGAATGTCTGGAGCTAAAATAATGCCAGAGAGTATACCCCAGCCAAAATCACTGCCAGCAGCTAAGTTAGTCACACAGCAAGAGCAGTCATCCACACATACATATGCTGCAAGAAAAATATCCACCACCTGCCAGCTGGCTACTAACAACCATGACGTGTGTGTGTGTGTGGCCAGTGTGTTGGCACCAGTATTGGAAGAGGAAGAGGAGTGGAAAGAAAGGAAACAGCAATAGGAAATCAGAAACAACAGAGGTAAAATAGAATCAGTGCTCCCAGTCAAAACATTTGTTTAATAGAAACAGAAGTCTGGAATGTGTACAATTTATGTTTTACACAGTGAAAGGTCCTGGTCATGTGTGAAACTTCAACCTTCTTGAGTAGCAGGAGGTCCTATATGTGTGAGGCCCATTGCTTCACTTAGCACACATCAGATGTCTTGAAAATGCCAAACAATGAAACAGGTGGCTAATTGGCTTCCATCCTTTCAGTTCCTACAACAGGAAGAAATTTGGTCAAGTGGTGAGAAGAGGATGCTCAGTCAGGCCTCCTGGATGGTGTTCTAGACTTTCTCTGAAGTGTTGTGTGATCTTAGATGACTCATTCATGGTTTTTGTGTATAAGTCTGCTATGCATAAAATAGGGATAATAATGCCTATTTACCTTTTAGGCATTCAGGTAGATCAGAAGAATGGATATAAAACTCCTTAAGATTCAAGAAAGTAGGGGAAAAGAGACTAGCAAATGAAATTCCCGAAATCTGTCTGTGAGTTAGACACAGTGCTGCAAGGCAGATTTGAGTGAAAACAGCGTTTCATGGGAGTCAAATTCCATTTTCATGATGATTCTGTATCTTGTGTGCTTTGTTACTAAAATTTTTAGTACAATACTTTTTTCCCGCCAGTTTCACACTGGGGCATGTATGTATGCATCCTGTATGGCATCTCCACACCTAAACTTTAATTTGAAAAAAATGAATTTCATCTTTTTAGCTTTGGTATTTTCATGCTTTCTCTGAATAGCTTGCAGTTGTTTTTGCTCTATCATTCTTACCTTTGCTTTCTTAACACCCTTCTCTAAAAGTCTAAATCCTCAAGGAAGATAATTCAGTTAACTGTTTATGTATTCCTCCCTTGGGGATTAGCTGTAACTGGAAACTCGTTTAATCATATATTCTTATTTAGGATAGTATAGGTTTTTGTGTTATCTTGATTTAATGCTGTGTTTCCTTCACTCTCAGCTCATAAGGAACTGTTACAAACCAACCACAGTGGGAATCCCTTTAGCCATGCCATGCTGCATATCTTGGCTTCTCCTGTGTCATGAGATATAACTTTAAGTTGGTCAAGTCACTTATCCACTCAGACACCCACTCAGACAAGTGTGGTTTTGGCCAGGAAGTCAATTCAGGATCTAAGAACACTGATAAATTTCTCTTGAAATAAATTTTGTTTCCAAGACATTAATGTATTTTTAACAAAAAAATTTCACCAAAAAAGTTACTGACCATCAGTATACTAGTTTTTTTACCGTGGGAATTCACCTCATGGGCTGAATTTAGAGCTGCTCAGTATTTTTCCATGAAGTATTTTGTCATCCATCAGTGTCATTCAAGAAAACTAATACATACAGGTTGTTGTTTTGATAATATGCATTTAAGAGCATAAAGAGGACAAAGCACTTTAGTGGGAATAAATGTTATTTGGCAAAACTGAATTTTGGATTGAAATGTATTTTTTCTTGAATTTTTTCTCATCAAATGATATTTCATCATAATCTACTTGGAAACTACATGGGAATGATTCTTCTGAGGAGATGCTTTTCTGGCTGAATGAAGGCAGGTGTACATCTGCTTTGCCCATTTTTTGAGCCCACCAAACAGGAGAAGTCCAATTCAGAAGCCATATGCTGGTGCTGAAAAGCAAGATATATTAGCTCAGGCTCAATGCCATGTTCATATGGTTACATGGCTTTTGGAGAGCTGGCTGCTGTCTGGATTGTGTGAAGTATGATAGGGTAAAAAATCCCAACTGCCTGCATTTATTTGTCTGGACATACCCAGCATCTGGATAGAGATGTTGGGTATATAAACAAGCTGTAATTCACTGCTTAGTAAACTTGCTTCATCATTCTTCAGCTTCACTTTTTACTTGTGTATTAGCAGGTTATCTTCAACTTTACAGTGTTCCTCTCATGCCTGTTATTAATGTACCCTGAAAATTTTATTTAGAAATAAAAAGGGTAGAGCTGCTCAAGGTTCCTTCATTAAATTCATGTAATAAAAACTGACTTTACATCCAGTTGAGAATATTCAGGAAAAAAAATGCTGGTTTGATTAGAAGAGAATTTAAGTGAATAGTCATAAACCAAAAATTGTAACAAACCTCAAAATAATTCAGGAGGAATGTCTCTTTTCTGGAAAACTTTGATGTCCGATTTAATTTTGTAGGTGTTTATATATTTCTAAATATATGTATTTTTCTAATTGGATTTTCAGCAAAGTAAGAATATACCCAAAAGGGAAAATATCCTTTAAATTGTTGCTGGTCAAAACCTGATCACTAAAAAAAAACAACATTAAACATTAAGAAAATGCTTGGAGAAGTTGCAGATTACTATGAACTTTTAATTTTTTCCTCTCAATCAGTTTATAATACTTGAATCCATTTAGGGAGAATGTGTCAAGCTGAGATAAAGTTGTAAATTGTTTTAAGTCAAGAGTATCCACATGACTTTTAAGATATTTGAGCCTGGAAGCAAATACTGGTTAACTCTGAGATCTAGGAATGCTTTATCAATTGTTGACTTTTGTTCTTAGGTTAGAAACTTCTCAGTATATTAATCAGTTTTCCAAGCAAGTCAAGTAGGATGATCTGGGAACTTTATCATCCTGTTTAACACTCTGTTGTGCTGATCCTACTGTCATGGTTTGTCCCACTGAAGTCAAAACATTTTCTTGTGGATAAAGGGGCCTACCACAAAGAACTATTTTCAGGAGGAGATTTCAGACTCCCTTTGAACACAACATTATTTTCTGAAGTTAAAGTCCAAGTGAAAGGAAAGTGGTGCTGGAAATGCAGTGTATAGAGACGAGTCTGTGTCACTAGTGACTAATGGAGGCTGTAGCATATTACCAGACAAAACTGTGCTGCCGAGGTGCTAAAGGTAAGACTTGAAGCTTATTTCCCAGAGGCTCCAGGTCCCTGAAGCTTGCCAGATGGGGAAGGCAGTGCCAATCAGTCATCAAAGCTGCTTCCTGTAGAAAATGCCAGAAATACTTGTGGAGTGCTGAGTGGAACTGGCAGGCAGCAGGAGAGTTGCCAGTTCCACTTTGGAAGCAAACGTCTTGGGCTCAGTTCTGCTTCTGACTTTCCAACAAGGTTCCTTCCCAGCTGGAGACATCGCCCATCAATCATCTTGGCCTGAGTGTACATGATGACATTTTAAAAGGCTGGTTCAGTGCCTCATATCTTTCAGATTGAGCACGGGGAGTTGGTTGCCAAGACAGGAGGTGGAAGCAGAAATACAGTACCTAGCAGAGGCGAGTCCCTGGGGTCCTTACACACTGCTACAGTACAAATAATAGCTGTCTTAATACCAGCAGTACATGTGTGGGAATTTCAACTGAGTTTACAACAGTTCATCTTGAATCTCCTTCCCACTTCTGGGGATGATTGTGCTAAAGACAGAATACTGATCTGGTACCACATGGTACCAGAATTCTGACTTTCTTTTCTAAAAGAAGTCAGATCAGTTCTGCTTCATTAAAGTCCAAATATGACTTGCAGGCTGTTGTAACCATGATGGTGGTGAATTTGAAAGGCAGAAAGGACTAAACATCCTCCTTGAAGTTTCACAGAGCTGTAGAAAGTTTTTGGCTCAAGTCATTAATTCTGTGATTTTACAGAATTATGGCTTTTCCTGTTCGTAGCACAGACTCAGATAACTACTTGCTGATGGTTATGGTGGAAAGCCACTAATTTAGGATGAAATAGTTATTCCTTGGTAGCAAAAGCTGGTTTGTTGGCTCTGAACAGAATCTTAATTCCAGGAGTGTTCATGCTTATGAACACTGAGACAAGTGTATCATTTGTCTCTGCAAGGTAGTTTCAGTTGAGCATGTTTATTCCATGCTCTCCTTAAAACACAATGTCTTCATGTTGGCGTCAATAGTGTCTCTAAGACATGAGCAATTGAAGTTTGGTTGATAAAGTCTAGCAAGACAGTACATAACATTCTAAGTCAAGGCAGAAAGCCTGCCCTGAGGTTCTTATTTCAGTCCATTCTACCAACCAATCTAAGCTCTGGGAAACAGGTATATATTCAAAGTGTGCAATTTCAATTTCCTGTGTCCTTTCCCAGAAGTGAATGCGAGATACAGAGCATTATTATTGTCTTGGTGAATTCAGCAGTTGAGACACTGAGTCTGTGCAGGCTGATAAGCAAACTAAAGCTGAAGTGATTATTTCTATTCTTTGAGCTAATTGGAAAAATTGAAAGCATTCAGTTTAATTGACAGCAGATTATTCTTCTTCACACCTTGGAAAAACACATCATATGAAGACAGGAGTGAATGCAGTTTCAGGGGAAGGGCTGATCAGTTGCTTCCTTGTTCATGGTTTGCTGCATCCAGTCCAGATAAGGATGTAAGACAAGATTATATTGTTTCAAATTCTGTCATATACTCAATATGTAACTTGGGGATGTAACTTAACCTCTTCATCCTTCTGTTCTCCAGGCACTGAATCTTTTCTCACTGAGATTCCAAACTCTGCAGAGGGGCAATAGTTTCTATTTAACACCAAATACGCCATGAGTTTCTGGGTGCCAGAGTAGTAAAATTGTAATCTGTTCTTCTGAACAGGTTGTAGATGGAGGACATTGTTTCATTTTATGCTCTAACCTGAGTAATCACTTTCTCTCTGCAGGCGCTTTATTCTTTAACTGGCTATAGAGAGCCCGAGAATATGAGTCAACTAATTTAATCTGAAATTTGGCTTGTTCATTCCTTCTGCAGTTCTTACACATTCTGAAAAGCCAGTTTTACTCTATTCTACTCAGTGTTGCAAAGACTTGCATCTCTACCTATGTTCATTTTTGCTCACATGCTCATTTCACTTATCAATAACCACCTGTCTCTGAATTTTCAAGGTGAATGATTGAATTGAATCTTGTTATAATCTTTCCAGCACTGGACCACCCACTAATCCTGGGTCCTTTAAAACAAACAGACAAAACATCTAACTTCTTTGTTCACCCTCAACTTTGCTGGCATTATTTTACAAGCATAATCTTGTTTAATACCTGATAATTAATGGTAATAGCCTTTTGAATTTTTGCAGCTGTCAAAACCACACATCTCTAGCAAAAGTATAAAGAATATTAGGTAGCCAGGCAGTAGGCTACATTATTCCTCCAGTTTGTCACAGCTAAGAAGAATATCCCCATGATGTTACTCACATAACTTTGGTTCTTGTTACTGATGAAATTCATTTGGGGTGGTTGTTTTTTTTTTTAATGATCTCAGTCCTTTAAGTGTCTAACAAAGGCATCAAGGCAGACAGCTTCATAAAGGAAAAGGACACTTCTCTGCTTTATGCCATTTCTTTTAAAGAGGATCCAAAGAGGGCATAGGAAACTATACAGCGGTCTCCACCAGAAACATGACACATGATCTTTAGTTTACTGTCCTGCTTGTCACATGCCATTACTCAGAATGTGGGATGTTATAATGATCTTGGAAACAAGTTTCAAACCCTACAGCTATTGTACCATTTAAAATCTCTGCCCCCACAGCTGGACCCCAGATCATAATAGAACAAAAGACCTTTCCACATATTCATTATGTGTCTGCAACACAACTACGTTCTTGTTAATGAATTTGGAAGTGGCATTGTCCATGCTTTGTGCATTGGTGTGGGGATTCAGGGGCTTGGCATGGATGTTAGTTCTGTGGCTGGTGTATGGTATAACTTTAGCTATGTTATTTAGCCTCCAGATGCTGGGCCTTGGCAGAGGATAGCATACCAAGAAAGCATGGATAAATTCAGGATCTTTACGATTTTAGACTGTCAAACATAATTCTATGGTTCTGGAAAACAGAGAAATAATTTTTTAAAACTTATCTTAACAGCAAAGCAGTGATGACTCACCTATCATGAGACAAATTCGTGCCAGCTCGGGAAAACATAAGTTGCATGAAAACAGGTCTGTGCTTGTCCATGTTGACAGTTAGATCCATTTTATACACATTGTGTATGGACATGAAGCATGTCTAAAACAAATCTAATTGGAACTGGGCTTATTAGTGTTAGTGAAGCCAAAACTAAAGGAAAGTTAAAGTGGTTCAACATGGGATGTTAAACATGATTCTGTATCAAGTGTTTTCTAAGTACCTTAGCTGATTACTGTACATGGATGTATTTCCTTCCCATGATAAAAGTTTATTAAAACTGGACTTTTGTGAACAATTTTAAAGATAGAGAGACCACATCATGGCAAACCAAGTAGGCACCAAAAAGACTGAGTACCATTGTGTTTTTTAATTCAGTGTTCTAAGACATATAAAAGAAAGAGATTTTCTGTGACCAAAACCCACAGAACATCTCTGAAGGTAGTTCTGTTTTGTTTGCTTCCAGAAGAGTGGAGGTGGCACATGGTACTGTGTTGTGTAGCCCCTTGCTGTTGGATCAGGATTGGATGTTACAGGCAAAGGAATACTGAGTTGGGGTTTCAATAACAGTGTTAAGTTGTGTGGCTCTTAACTTAGCTCTGACTTAACTTAGGCATCCGTTTTCCATTTGCTGGGACATTTCTTGTACATGTTGCTTCATCCAGTTCAAAAGACTTTATGGACTGTGAAAGAGGCTGCATTTCCAGGCTTCCTTTAGAGAGGTAAACATGTTTATCAGCAGTTCTGTTTGTAGATGAGACTTGGTGGACTAGACTTCAGATAATTTTCCACCTATTTCTAGTGCAATTCCAGCTAAGATTTATGGTAGTGTCAGTTGTATCCATAGTTTAGATTTGATACTTCCTAGACAATTTTTAATTGCTCAGAACTGGAATGCCTACATTTTTTGGCATTCACACTAAGTAGTCATAGGAATGCCATAGGAACTTTTAATTGTTTCTGTGTCAAAGCATTTACTGATTCATCAATCCAGAATTTAATCTGTCCAAGTAAGACTATTCCATGAATAGTCTTACTCTGAATCAAATAAACAAATAAATCCAAATCAAAGAAACAAATTTATGATGTAATAATTTCCGTTTCTGCGTAAGAGTGGTTGCCATTTTCAGACTCAGACAAAGAGTGACATCCCTTTACAGACCAGTCATGAATTCAATGCTTTCTGGTGTTGGTATGTGATACAAACTCTAATGTTTTGGGGCAAATATTACCAAAAATTCATGAATGTATTGTTATCTGAGGATCTCAGTTCTTCTCACAAGTATTAACTGGGATTAATTTGTCCTACTCCAGCTTGTGACATCATGTATGAATGAGGTGGTTGGCAGAAATAAGTAAGATAAGGTAACTAGAGTAAATAAATAACTAAAGCAGATAAAGTATTACGAAATTGAATAAATGAAGGCACAAATAATAAAAATTATCTCTGAGCTGTGACAAAATATAGCTTATGAAAGATCTAGTAGAAAGTTGTCCTCATTTCATATATTGGTTTATGTCTAGCTACGTAGAGCCTTTAAAGGATATAAGTTAAATATCACAGAAAGAACTTTACACAGAAAACCACTACAGCAACCCCTCAATTTCTGGCACAGCACAGAACGCCCATCAGATGGGAGTTCCCACTGGAACAAAATGTGTGAAGGCCACCCACAAGAGAGTGAAAGGCCAAAGTCTGACTCTCCCTACTGAAATCTTGCATGTCAATTTCATAACTATGACTGAAACTCACAGGTTGGTATTGTCAGCTCTTTCAGGGACTACCCATGTTTTAGTGGCTTCAGAGTCTGACAAAGTGTTTCAGCTGAATAGCAAGCAGATAAGTGTTTTGAAAAAAACTTGCTTCAGATTAATCTCTCTACTCATTTGTGAAGATACACTCCTGCTTTAAAAGAATAGATGTTCTTTTTAATTTTCTTGAAATGAAGTTTCCATTTTTCAGAATACAATTCATTTAAACTTTAGAGTATCCCTTAATTTTATTTTTAAATGGAAAAAGCAATTATCATCTCTCGAATCTAACTACAAAATTTTGGTTTGGATTAAAAATTATACTGTTGGGGTTGAAGTGGTGCTTTCTTTCAACTGTACTGCTGAAAATGTTGGTTTGTGGTTAACCTGAGCCTAACTTGTTGATATTTTAGAAGTACCACCGCCACCTAAACATTAGTACAGCCTTCATTCTCATCTCCTACCTTCTCCTGTGTGTAGTAGCACATACTTTTTTATTTCAAATTAAAAATTCTCTGATGTTCATCACGTTTCACAATAGCCTTCAAATAGAAAAATGTGTTTTCCAGGAGCATAGAGAAAGCATGAAGCATGGAACATGAAAGCTTCTTTGAAATGTCAGATTTCAAGTTCTGTTATTAAGAAATTGATTTTGAATCATTAAACTTTTGGGAAGTTTACTATTTTGCATGGATCCTGGAAGTGCTTGCTCTAGTACCATACTAGAGCCTGTGTGTGCTGCAGCAAACTGACAGCACATTAGGAGGATTACATTTATGAAAAATTATTTTCCTCTAATAGAAACTTTCTTAGGAGGTGATGCCCATTGCTGCCAATGCAAACATTCACCTAGTGTTCATGCCAGCGATGAATTTTTTTCCCAGAAAAAACAAGACACGGAAACACATGTAAGGAGTGTGGTGTGTGGTGAAAACGTGGACATGTACACAAGCTCCAGTAACACTAGAAACTGCAAAAACTTGAAACTGGAAAAACTTGAAAAATTTCTTATCAAAGAGTGATATATGGTCAATTCTATGTACATTGCAGCAATTTTAAAGAAATCATCTTTAACAACATATGAAAAAAACCATTAAATTCATTACAGGAAACAGCCTTAACCCTCTTGAGTTCACATTATCAACACGTTAAACAAACAAACTAGAAGGCTGAGAGGCCTAAAAAAGAAAGGAATTAACCCACTGTCATAAAGAAGACAGTTGCAGAGCTAAAAATCATAATCCAGGGCACTGCCTGGATCTCACTGAACTCAATGCAGTTTTGCCATCAGATGATAAAGTGGTGAGAATTATCTGGGTCCTCTCCCTCCCTGTTGAGCGCCATACTCACAAAATCACATGCTTTTCTGACAAATTCCTAGCAATGGTTAATTCCTGTGAGTGACAATAGATAAATCTACCTTCTAGGAGAGTGGAGGCTTAGGGTACCAATAATATGTTACAAACCCTCTCAGTGTAGACTGCTCTTCTAGCCAGCTTGTCCCTGTGTGTACATTGTTATAACTACTGAGAAAATGGTGATACAGACTTCTGAAAGAAACACTTTTCCACAAATATTTTAATGAAAAGTAAATTTATTTTTCACCAAAGCATATGGCTGCAAATGTTTTGATTTTAAAGATTGGTATTTTATGAAAGGTGTCATTAATCTACTGAATTCTGAATAAAGAAGCGCCAGTTTCCAAATGTTTTAATATCATCAGTATTGACTTCCTACATGGTGAATGCTGATAGGCCTGTCTAAGGGTGAGGCAGCTGGCTGCCCTGTTGTCCCTCTTTGTGCTTTTCTGAATGCATCTCTCAGCTGTTAGTTCATATTTTATCCCTTTCCAAGTTGAATCTTTTAGAGATTTTTCCTTTTTGCACATGAACTACTTCATGCTGAATACTAGCCAGCACATTGTGTAGAGTTCAATTTATGTAGTTCAATACCTGTCATTCTTCCCTCAGGAGCTGTATTAGTGAAGAAACTGGCAAAGCAGTGTCTGTAAAACACCTTTTTTAGTAATAGGAACAATTCATTAGAGGGAAAGGATTTTAAAACGCTGAGCAGTTGGCACTCAAATTGCTGTACTTGCCTTTGTGCTGACACTTGTGCTTATGTGACTGCAAAGGGAACTTAATCAAGGAACTGGATGAAAACTTCCCTTTGCAGAAGGAGCAGGTTGGTTTTTCAGTTGGATTAGTTCCCTGACCCAAATTATTGTACAACCACAGAAGCATCCATCTTAGTGGCAGCCCACACTTGGAGCAACTTAATTTGGTAATTTCACCTCAGTTTAAGTGGTTAGTGAACATTAGGAATAGCATTTTTCAGGTTAGCATTTCTGTACATTTGTATTTCTGGAAGATGTTGTTTCTTATTCTGTATGAAGTCTGTGTCTCCATTCATGTGTGCCAGTGAAGAGTTTCTTGTCTCTGCTCTGGAGATCAATTAACCCTGAGTACTTGTAATGGATTTTATGCACTGGGCAAGTGGTCATGTTTGAAATCGTTTGTAAAGTGTAAATTATTGAGGTGAATTCAGGACCTGGATAAGTAAACTGTGAACTGCTGATGGTTATGTAATTGCATCCTTCTGAACTTAAGCATCACTGCCAATCCAGCAGGCAAGGGAAGAAAATAGGTTTTGAGCAGAGGTGTTTTGAACACCTCTCTCCAGAGACCTATCAGGAACATCTTCCCTTAGGCTGAAGTTTCTATGTTTGGTCATTAATAAGATGGAACTCTAGCAAGAGTGTAGATTCAGTCAAAATAACAATCTCAGAATGTCTAGATACTGGTATTTCAGCTTGTACTTAAACACTTAAATGGCGGGACATGGAGTTTCTATTCAGAGTTCAGCAGGGGTCTGTTCTCACTTTGACTATTAGAGAAAACTTCGCCCCTAGTGCTTCCTAACTAATGAGTGCTTTGACTTGTGAACAAATAGTGTTATATAAAAGATCACTCCTTTTCATTGAATTGTAAATAGTTGGCATTGCAGTGAAAAACTGCAAAGGCCCATGTTGCTGACATGGTATCACCATTTTTTTTGCACTAGAGTTTGACAAAAATATTAGTTAGAAGAAAGGCTTCATCAACCCAAATTCACCTGTACAATGCTTGATTAGGCTGCATTAGGTAGCCCTGCTGTGCAGATATAAGTGCAATGTACCTATTGCTTTGGTGTTCACATGCATTTCAAACAATTCTTCCCAGGCAATTGTCATAGAGCAAAATCCTACTAATATCAAGTTGGGTTTTTTTTGACCACATGCTTTATTTATACCAGCAATATGGTGCTGTGGTGTTTTCTGGTGTGTTAAAGTCAAAATCAAGTTTTGGGCAAAAGAGAATAAACAATGTATTGCTAGACAATCAATGTCTTAACAGTCTACATTAATATAAACTGCAGGAAAATTGATACAGAAAAATAATATATATGAAAATGTTGTATTGTTGAGTTTTTCCATAGAAGAAATGGACCTTCAAAGGTCATTCTCAACTGACAAGCATTAGTTCCTCTGATAAGTATTTCCCATTTCTGTCTATCTATACACTTATCTCTTATAACTAAGATTCCCCCTTGTTCATACCCTACATTTTCAAGAGAGGAAAATACCAAGCATAGGCTGCAAAGGTGGACACAAAATGCAAGACTTAAATTGAAATAATTTTTTTTCAAAATTTCATTATCTGGGATAAATATAGAGTTTAAGGCTTTCCATTACATCAGTAATTTTGGAACCTGTAGGACTATTTAATTTTAATTGTATTCAGATAAAGACCAATTAATTTAGTTCAGTAGATTTGTACTGAATAAGTGGGATTTAACCTCTGGATACTATAAAGGTCCAGGCTTTTGCAAAAAGTCACAAAATTCAGACTTGGTCAAAGGATCAGAATTACCCAGAGTTTGCATGTGTTGAAAATATAAGAAGATCTGATCATGTTTCTATTTGAGCATAAAAACACAGTCAATTTCTCTACATGTTTTCTATTATAATTTCCATTTATTTCCTTAATACAAAATAAAAGCATGACTCCCTTCTGTCCTTAATTCCAGCTTGTCTCATCTCTAAAAATTGTAGAATGAAAAGATGTAAGCATTTGTGAAAGCTAAAAGCCACTGGGAAAACATGTCTTTTCTATTGCCCGTCACATTTTGTTTAAAAATCTGAATTTTTGGATGGAAACATTACTGGCTATAGCCGTACAATGACAGGACACCAATATTTATTTAGAAGTGACATCAAAAAGACAAGGAAAATCAAATGTCACAGTGTGTTTGTCACAGATAGCTTGAAACTGAAGTGAAATTTATTATTTTTCTCTTTCTCTGAAATGAATGCCTCTGAGGGCAAATAATAAAAGGACTTTTGTGAGAAAAGGAATCCAAATACCACTAGTCAAAGTAACAAAGCCTAACAAATTAATTCTAGCTAGAGATTCAAATTTTCTCTTGTGAAATGGATTTTGCTGAGGTTTTTTCCCTTTTATATCTTTAATATGTACTTACATAAATTACTGTGCTGAATAGATTTGTAGACACAAACTGGTTACAAACCACTTGATATATGGTGATGTCTGATAGTAAGAGACACGGATCCTTAGAGTAATTCTTTTACTTAGTGTTAGTAGCATGTGAGCGTGAAGGAAAGAAAGAAAGAATCTGTGCCATTATGGGACAGGTTTCGAGTGATCAGTTTAAGATCTTACCTAGTGGAGCAGCTCACAATTAAAGTGCTACAATAATAGGGATGGGGACTGAGGAATTAATACTAGCAGCATATCAGGAAAATTTCCAACCATGCTGTAGCCCATTATTGTCATTTAGCAATTTTAAGCATGCTTCATGCTATAAAACGGTTTTGAAAAGGGATTTGAAAATGCTACATATACTCTTCTGGTGCAAAGGAGCACATTCCTAGCTTGCCTGCATGTCCCCTTTTATGCTCTGGTTTCCTCCATCCTATATATCAAGGCCATTCTTCTCTAAGGGTAATGATGGATATGTTTGCCTAAGTTGTAGGTGCTCTTGAGAGGTTTAATATATTGACATGCTTGCTATAATAGTCATGCTTCATGAAACATGCTAAGTGGATCTTAGATCTAATTATGAAAAGTATTAATACAACTCAGTCTGCAGCCTAGAATCACAATTCAAAATTCATAATATATTTTATTGGGTGTGATACAGAGATTGTCTTTTAATTTTCTGAGTTTCCTGATTTAATAGTCATAGTGAGCTATAGAAGCACATTATGATTTATTTGAACAGTATAAGACATTGCCACACATACCTGTGTATGGGTCATGTTCTGATGTCCTCATCAGCTTTAAAAAACTTTCCTCTTAATGACTTACAGTAGAGCCCTTATGCAAATGAGGAGCAATGTGACAAAATGCTCAGGTGCCAAAAAAAGGCTCCAGGGAGGTTCTTACCTGGTTCTGCTGAAGACACACCAGGTAACCTTGAGTAAAATAATTTTTTTGTCTTGTTTGAGCAATAAGGTTCCAAGGTATCTGCTGGTTTATTTATTTATTTGTTTGTTTGTTTGTTTATTTATTTATTTATTTAGCATCTTATGCAAAGGTTGTTTTTAGCCTTTTTTTCTGTTTCCTTCAATTACTTAAGCCTTCCTGCAGTCTGTATGTGGCTCCACACTTGCTGGAGAATACTTTGCCAGGCAAACATTATATATATATATGTATATGTATATGTATATGTATATGTATATGTATATGTATATGTATATGTATGTGTATGTGTATGTGTATATGTATATGTATATGTATATGTATATGTATATGTATATGTATATATGCAACTTGTCCAGGTGGGCAAATAACTGTTATATTTCCTCAATCCTTAGGGAAAAATAGTAGCCTGCAGTTGAGTTTCCCACTTAATGTCATATTTTAGACAGAAATATTTTCTCCATTCTATGTTTCTATTATTTTTTTACTCTTATTTTTTTACAGTTAGAAGCTAAAGTACCCAAAATAATTACCTAGCGAAGAGTAGAATCAGATGCTCTGCTCATGAACAGGAGGATTTTTGTGACAGTAACAGACTTCTTTAGTTAGCAGACTGTGGAAGCCAAAACTGGGAGCACAGAACTAAGTCACACATAAATATAAATACTTAATTTGGATTTTGAAAGATCTTTGGTCTTCTAAGGTGAAGAGTGTGACTACTAAATGGCATTTAGCAAAGTACAGTTTAGTTTGTCCAGAAATGACAGTCATCAAGTAGCAATCAGTAGTATGAATCTAGGGACTGTGTTATGCAGAGGGTCAGATGAGTTAAACAAGTGATCCTGTGTGCTTCTAAGAACCTAAGGTACATTTTTTGTGGTATTGGTGCTGTACAGATGTACAGAATAGGTAGTTTCTTCTGAAAAATGTAGTGTTTGATCAAGATACTCAAAAGTAAACAAGTAGGGAGTGATTCTTTCAATGTTTATTTTACATCATTATCAAATACACTACTTTTCTTTGAATGTTACAGTAACATGATTTATGTGATGAGATAAATGAAACTTTGTGAGTTCGAAAGGAACTTAGGAAATTTTCCAACTTAATTATATTTGCATAAGAAATGTGTTTTATCTGTATAAAATTACCAGAGCTATTACTGAGAGAATGGAAATGTCTCTTATGGAACATACCTCCAAATAGTTCCCCATAAAGCACACCCAAACTCACTATCTCTGAGGAAGGTACTTGCAGAAGGATGACTCTGCATATTTCTGACATTTTATTTGCTGTGTAGATTGCACAGTATTGCAGTATAAACTCTGAGTTTCAACTAATATGACAAAGAATTGTCTCGAAAATCGTTTTTGATGTTTTCCCCGAGATGTGTAAAAGTTCTTGTGTGGCAGTTCGTGTGCCCGAAGTGGAACAAATCAGAGCTCTTTAGTTTTCTCGGTCTCAAGGTTGTTTATTATTTTCTTNTGTACATAGCTCAAATCCTTCGTAGGCAGCAGGTTGTCTTGCATAATTCTTATAATTGTTAAATTTCCCAAATGCCCTGACTCCAAATGCTCCTCTCTCTTTGCCTGCCAGCAAATCAGGGGGGCTCTGTGGGGTGTGCATCCACTTTTCTGCCAAAGAGCTGAATAAGGGCTGCCCTCCTGCTTTAGTCCTGCCTTCTGGAGTGTTTCTCAGAGGTTGTGCTGGAGCTTCCAGAGTGCATCAAGATAGCCCCTCAGGATATGAGAGAGTAGTTGTGATAGCAATACTTAGTGAGGGACTTGATCCAGAGAAGAAAATGGGCAAATGAGAACATGTCCAAAATGAGGCAACTACACTAAAGCATCTGCACCACTCTGCATGTCCAAAACAAATAACTGGTATTTTGGCCTAATTGCTTCTATTTGGATTTTTTCTTCCCACAAAAGTGCAATTTTTATTTTTCTTTCACAAAGCAGCTGCTTTGGGGATTATACTATGTTACATAAAAAAGCTCAGGTTTCTAAAAAAATTAAATATTTATTTCTACTAGGAAACTTTTCTTGCAAATAAAAATCAAATAAAGAAGAAGGTGTAGATGCAGTAATCAATGTTTTTATGTTAGGTAGAAATTACAGGAGTACTACATCTGCCAAATTCTGAAATAAGCACTGTCTGACAAAAGCAGTATAATTTCTCTTTTTTCAGCATTTATAATTAAGCATTGAAAGTTACTTCGCTTGATGTGAAACTGGGTTCAGAATGGAGAAAAAGGTGGGGATTTATTATCCATGATGTAAACAAGTGACATTGGCTCCCAAACACGCAGCCAACAGTCAACAATCTGATGAGAAAATGAGACCTTAGTGAACAAATTTTTACTTAAAATCATCGTAAGTGGCTAGCAGGCAGGCTCCTTTGACAAAACAGATTTCCAAAGGAAGCATAGGTGCTGCCAATAATTATTACAGTCTAACTGATACAGGGCAATTGCTTCAAAAGACTTAACAAAACACCCCAGTGAGATGGCTGTTACAAGCCCTTGTGTTTCAGTCAGTAGGCTGTCAGCTGGTATGGAGACTTGGAGCCATACATGCAAACAAGGCATTCATGGTGTTTGTGGAAAAAACTCTTTGTGGAAAAAATAGGCTGTATCTTAGTATATGGAAGATAAGTTATGCATATATGTCCCGCTTAACACATGCACCTTCATAAACTAGATAGAAAACAGCATTACTCACAAGTGTTCCATGCATTCAGCCATACGGGGGTACAGTGAAAATAGTGATCTGAAGTGGTAAGTACCCCTGCATCTGGCCAGCAAACATCTGTATCTAATAACTCTAATCACCCTGTATGTAACTTCAATAAATCTGCATTACCATGTAGATAAATTACCATTAAAATATGACCAGTCCTTAATTCTACCATTGAAGAGGAGGGTTACCATGATAAACTCTATTAATTCTTAATAGTTCAACAGAATATCTCAAAGATAATAGCTAATCTCTTCTGTTTTGTTTTCACCTGGTGTTTATCCAATGACTAGCAATCTTTCACTGCTTCCTAAGAGCATATGTTGTTCTAGGTAAGGAGAATATTGTGTTGGGAGACTTTGTAACCCACTAGCCTAAGATGCCATTCATGGGTAAATTGATAGTGGTTTGTGGCTTTTACTAAAATGGTGCCTGTTAAAATGTGAGCAGGGATAAAACCTAGCTTAGTTGCTTAGTACATATGGCTTAGTACAAGGAAGCATCCTGCAGAGGAGTTATAGCTACTTTAAAATCCATCTGAAATATCTCTGTGTTGCACTGGGTTTTGCAGACACTGAAACTCAAGCCAACTGTTTACAAAATCACATCTTTACAGACATGCACAACACCATCAGTCCCCCTGAAGTCAGTGAAAGCTCAAAGTAATCATTACCACCTTTGAAAATGACATCAGTAAAACTTGAAAAATAATGTGGGTAACAAGGTTTGAAGTGTACAGCTCCAGCTGCAACCACACATATACAGTCAGTGAGCAGCTAGGAGCAGGAGTAAGCCTCAAAAGAAAGCCGTTTAGATAAGTTCACATCGTGATATGGGGAGCACTTGAATCATGCTCTTTTGAAACCTGTTTCCCTGTCTGGCTTTTCTAATACTGGTCTCAGGTTATTTAATGTAAGCAAAATGGCAAAGGCCCATTCTCTGGGCCCTGTATCAAAGGGCATGGAATGGATCATGCCCACACTGCTTTGCTCTCTTCCACTCAAAGCAAAGCATTCTGCTTTAATGTATCAGCTGGAAACAGTCCCTAATTTGAAGAATTTTCATACCATGCCCAGGCATTGCTTCAGAGGGTGTCAGTTGACATAAGCCAAAATTATGCCAGGGAGTGTACTAATAAATCAACAGTAGGAGTGGTTGTATGCCAGTGTATGCTTGCGCCTAAGCACTAACCATGAATAGTTTACTAGCACAGAGATAGTTTTTTTAATGTACATGTATTAATCAGTTATATGTGTTCTAACAATATGGTAGGAATGTCCAAAGCATCTGTCTTAATTTTTACTCCTCTCTAAAACAGTATGTACTCCAGCTGGCCACAAAACATGAAGCAAAGGACTTCAGTAAGTTCATGAAGGTGATAGATTAAAATAATAAATATTTGGAAGCTTTGTCAGAACCACAGTGGAAGGCACTAGTAAAGTCTACTGCTTTGCTAGTGTTCAGCTATTAATTTGGATTTGCAAGGAATTTTTACTAATGCAATGATTCAAAAATATCAGTATATTCCAATAGCTGGGGAAGCTCCCACTCCAGCCAGAGACTGATTTCTGTGCTCAGTTCACAAGATAACAACAAGCAAGCCACTTCACTTCTCTGCTGATAGAATTGATGATATTTGCAAATTTTAAATTTTACCAGTGAGAAGCCTGTAAAGTGCTAACCAGCATTAGCTGTCTAAATGTCTGCAGAGAGAAGCAAATGTCCTTTGCTGCTGTAGTCACTGATTTGAGTTGCAAAAGGAACTGGCTGCTGCGATACGAGCAGTACTGAGAAAGAGTCATTGCTGCTGCAGGCATTTGTAAAACATTAAGGGACACAATTTCAATGGATTGCAGAGGGCTTTTCACCACATAACTTCCTTTGGTTGCAATGGGAACTGACTACTTTTGAAGGCTCAGTTGTGTTGGCATAGCACAATGATGAGGTTTTCATCTCACAGTCATTTGCATAGCAATGATCTGTTCCTTCCATCAAGTCTTTTAAATTATGCAAAAATTGAATAATAGAGTGCAATAAAAAATAGACCCAGGGACATAATACTTACTTTTCAGTAAGCAGGCAATGAAAAAAAGGCATGTGCAGTATCTTTGCAGACAAAAATTGCTTCCCAATAGTCTGACTCTCAAGGATGGGGACCTAATGGAATGTCATGTCATGGATGATGACTTTGTAAAACCTGCTGGTACACTATACTTGAGAATAATGGCATTCACCCCTAGCTACTAGACTGCAGAGAATCTAGAGTCCGTTGTATTTTCAGATCCATTTTTTTAGGCACAAACCTAGTCTGTTTCTAATGCAGGGGAAGAGGAGGAAGAACACAGTAAGGTACTGTGGAATAGCTGGCATTTCAGAAGTTCAGTGAAAGAAAAACTCAGGAACCACACCACCATATGTGTACTCTTCAAAATGATGTTAGGAATGAGGGTTTGCTAAAGCACTGTAATGAAACTTGGTATAACTGAGCTCAGTTTCTTTGGATTTATAAACAGTAGGTGCATACAGCACAATACTTTATTAAAAATAAAAATAGACTTTTGGTGAAAATGTAGATTTTAAGCAGCTAAGATTAGGATGCTGATGGTCAGTATGACCTTACATAGAAAACCTCTCAGGTCTGCATCACCATTCTTGAAAGAGCACTTTGGCTTTGTTGTTTAAATTTTGCTCTGAGGTTGATGGGGCCTGGCTGCTGATTCCATTTGTATTCCTGGATGCATGGTCCAGTTAGTGCACAATTGTAATCAAATTACTTCCTTGCAATTTTAATTTGAGCCTATTTTTCTCTGGTCATGTTTAGTTTGTTTGCCATGTCTTTAGATAGTAACACCATGGGAGCAGAAACTTCTTGATATTTGTACAGTGCTCTTTGATCAAAGCTTTCTGATTGAAGGTCCTGAAGCCATAGAAACAAAGATAGACTCATGTTTTTAATAAAGGCAAAGTTGCACTGCTACAGATTGGTAGGCTTAATGGAGAACCCAAAGAACAGTTTTATTAATGAAATTCCAGCTTTTGGAGGGTTACTCAATAATGATACTAAGTGACAATTGTCACCAGCAGTATATTTGAGGAAGGCACAAGCTGATAATAATAGATTTCTGAGAAAACGTTATTATGGTCTTATTTACTGGTAACCATTTATTTTGGACTGTTCTGGTGGGTTTGGTGCATCTGTTTCACAGGTCTGGCATATCTTCCTATCACATGTACTAGTTATTACCTGCATTATTAAAGCAAAAAAGAAAAATATTACTATTGAAAGTGACAAAGTAGGAAGCTAGACCAAATTCAAAGAAAAACTATAAAATTAACATTCATTTAAAAACTTTCAGTCTTTTTCACATCTTCAAGTTCAGATCTTATTTATATTTTTTGGTTTGATGAGTTGTGTTTTGTTTGTTTGTTTGTTTGTTTGTTTCTGGGTTTGCTTTTGGTTTTGCTTTTGTATGAATATGTTACTTGTATTACATAAGCAATCACAGAATATTTATGTAGCTTGCTGACTGACTGTCCTGTGACATCCAGTGCATGGGAATAGCTCTTACAGAGTTCATTGCAGTGATTTTTTTCTCTCCTCACTGTAATTGATTCCTTACAAATTTGTGACTTCTGCCTCAAACTGAAAGCCAGTTTCTTATTTTATTTGTAGTTATGTTTCACAATAATTTATGTTGTGGCTCAGGATAACTGCTGGCAGTCATTTTCCCACTGGTCAGTTCTATCTTTATTATTTCAATACTTTTATCAGAATTCCTTTTACTGTATGTTTTAATTTGTAATCAGTTCAAATATTATCAAATAGTACTTTTTTAAAAAATTATTGTATTTTTGCCATCATCTTTGCTATGCTAAGATTTTTATTGAAAGCAATATTACAAACTCTTCAGCATCCTCTTAAATTTGGAAACTCATTTTTGATGGCATGTTCTCCCATGCTCCTTCACCACTCTTTCAGAATATGTGATTTACTCTCAGCTAAGTAGATTTTCAGCATGGTCTGACTTCATTCTGGTGTGATTTTTAACTAGAGGTGGTATATAGAATCCACTGACATCATTAGTGACCTTGATAATGAACTCACTGGAATATATTCCTGATCTTTGGACATTGTGTGAATTTTGCTAAAGTCAGTGCTATGCTGATTTTCACCAGCTGACCTGATGGAATGTTTTTTTTTTTTTTCTTTCGCTGATGTGAAGCTGCTTTGTGATCGTAATCAGGCTTGTAGCATATTTTAAAGCAGACCAAGGTCTTCTGGTGTGGAATCTCTGGAATATGTGATTTTATGGGAGTACCTCATGAATTTGAATGGTATACAAAGAGAAACTCATGTTTCTGTCTGCTGTATTTGCCTTTAAGTGAATTTTGTATGGACTCAACAGCACTGTTTACCCATAGACGATGTACAGCAAGGCAGTGAGAAAAATCTTTCTCTCACCATGTGCACACACTGCCTCTTCAGCCAACCTTCACTTCTACCAGTGTATTTCTCTAAGAAAGAATTCTGCCTGGAGGTCAGGTAGTAAGGAAGAAAATATCAGGTGCCAGAAACTCCATGTTTTGCTCCTGCTTCTTGATTTTTTGCCTTTCATCTGTGCCAACACTAGTCCTCTTCTATGGGGGACTCAGTGCTAAGGAAAGCTCTCCATTCCTAGTTGTGACAAACCCCAAGTGCAACATAGTAACTACAGACCAGGAGCCTCTGACCATTAGAGCTCTATTCCTACCCATCTAGACATTGGGAAATCCATCTACTAATTCAAGTCTATCATTGCTGATCCAAGCCCTCATTCTTAATCCAAACTAGACTATCAAATAACTGAAATCTGCTACCTAAAGTATTAAAAAAAAATTCCCCCTGGCAGCAGTAGTATTCATTTTATCTTTTCAACCTTTCAAGTCCAGTGACTGCTTCTTCAGCCTTTACTGTTCTTAACCCTAATTTAACCTCAGTACTAATCCTTTCAGAAGGGCTTTTGGAATAGCCCAAAAGCTCATAATCACTTCAAGAATAAAAATAAGTAATTTGTTTCACAGCTGCCAGCATGACAGTCTTTTTTCCTTAGCAATATGAACAAAAGTTTGTTTGTTGCTGTCGTCTGAAAGTGTAAGACTAGTTATAACTGTAACCTTAGACCAGTGATGATGACCTCATTAATGTTTAGTGACAAATATGTTTAAAAAAATATTTTATCTCACTGTAAACATTATTGTTAAGAGTTTGAATCTACATTCATACTAAACTTAGCTTCTGTGCCAATGAATAATCATTGCTTGTCTAAAAAGATCTTAGGTGGTAAGGAACAGAGCTGAGAAAAGCAGGACATCAGAAACAGGACTAGAAACTGCCTCCTGTCATTCCTGCTCCTAGATACGAACACAGAGCCCATCACTGCTCATCAGAACACATAACTGCAGCGCTGGCCGAACAGCGTTTGGCAGAGTAATTGCTCTCTGGACTGGAGCAAGGCTTGGCAGAAAGATTCACTCTTCTTTTGGAAAATAACTAGCTAGGGAAATTCAAGACTGTTTCAAGGAATAGATATCTTATCTCCTTCTCAGAGGTGCATGCTGATCCTGAGAAAGGCAGTTTGACGCCACATCCCTTATCCCCGGTCATGTACAGTTGGCTATGACCAAGACTTTCCTTCCTTCATCCTAAGTATTTATCATAGCCAAAGCTGAATGTACACTGTGGGGACACATAGGCCAGTGATTCCCTCTCTGAGGCCAAGTGCTATTTCTAAAAGATAAGTGGCAGCAATGGCAGTGGGCAGGCTGTCAGTCTGTGCGTGGCTGTCCTGCTGTGGTGGTGCACTCGCCAGCCAGGGGACTGAAGTGTAAGTCAGTGTTGCAAGAATGCTGAGGTTTTAAAGTGAATATTTGGAAGGGCTGTTCCAAGACAAAATTTTACTAGATATTGACATCTGGAAGTTTCCAATCCACCAGTTAAACAAGAACAAAACAAAGCAAAATCAAAAGCCAGCCACTTTAGCTTGGAGGGAAGCATTCAAAGCAGAAATTAAAGTAACCACAAGACAAAGGACTGCCAGTATTCAAAAGAGAAAAAAGGGAGAGGGAAATGAGATACTGCACTAGCAAAAGAAAGTGTCCAAGTGTTGTATAGCAGAGTTATTACTACTTCTCATTTTCAGAGTAAGATGGTCAGATCTAATGGCTTGCTTTACTAAAGTTGAATTATTTGGATTCTAGTACTAAAACCAGTTATAGTTAGGAACTTTTGTACTAGTGTATAAGATACACACTAGTAGAAAACAGGAATATGAATTTGAACAGTGAGTACATATTATTTGTGCTGCATTAGGTGCTATGGCTGCTATTCCTTTGAACTTCCAACGGCTGCTAAAGGGGCACGTGCTGTAGACTTCATCTCCATTATTTTTCATATGTTTCAGAGTATGCTGGTCTGTCATTCCATCTGACCATTAAGGCAAAGTTATGTTTCAATTAAAGTTAGTGAGGGACATTCTATGAATTCAGTATGTCATGGCTCTCAACAATGAGGCAACTGAAGGCTTTTCTGGTATAGTTAAGTTTACGCTATGAAGAAGGGGGCAGTTTCACACATCTGTCTGGTTTTGATGAATTCTCAGACAGACTCCTCATTCCAGGGTATCTTTTCACAGTATATATCCAGCTGTAAAAGATAAGATCTTTTTAAAATGAAACCATAGGAAAACAACATGCCATAATAGAAAACTTGCTGTTATGTGGAACATGTTGCCTCAGTCTGGTTTCAGTCTTCTCAATTGCCAGTGGTGCAGTCTACAGCTACCTCAAACCTGTCTCTCCTCATGAAAGGCCAAGGCTTTTACAGGCAGCTATAGTCACAATGCTAAAGTATTCTGTAATTGCAGTCTTTGCAGCTTAAGTAACTCCAGTGTACCATGAGATCCTAGTCTCAGGATTAGCAGGACAAAATAATTCAAAGTGACTCCCATAAAAAGCCAGAGAGATGAGTGGCTGGGTACACAATATATTCACTGAATGGAGAAAGAGTCGCTGAATTCCAATTAAGACAGTCTTGACTTTTAACCAAGTTTGCTAGTTTTTTGGTCTGGATATTACTTTAAGCCTATCTTCTTTACAGTGGTCAGTTCTGTAGATTGTGCTACTAGTAACTGTGATAATTTTATGTTTCTTGGACCTAACAATAAAAATAGAATTGCCAATTAAAATGAAAGGACATGAAGAAACACAAATTAATTTCATTCTTTCCTAATTTTTTTTGGAAAAAAAAGCTTTGCAAGCTTTCCCCAAAACTAGAAGGGACTTTGCTGCTTCACACTTTATTATGGTGTCAGTAAGTGTTGTTGAAAAGCTGTGCTTTTTACATTGCAGTAGCTCTTCAAAGTTGAAAACAGAATGGAGACAATACCCTTCTGGTTTTAGTACAAGGTACTCCTAAAACTCAGTGTTTTCTTTGAAGGAGATAATGTTGTGGCTTTTTTTTCATGGTGCTTTTAGAGCAGATAGCTGATGATTATTAATCAACACCACTTTTTATCACTGAATTCAGTAAAGGGAAGCCAAAACCACGCTCATCCCTACTCAACACCCAGTGCAGCCAGAAGCAAAGGTGAAAACACAATTCTTTCTACTATAAGATGGCAGAGGGACCACAATTCAACAATGAAAACCAAAAATTAGAGCTCAGGCAAACCATAGATAGCCAGCTTGGATTTCTGCTCAGCTTTGCGTAACTTGGGTGTAGAACTGAATGTTCTTGTGGCTTAGTTGTCTATTCAAATACTTACGTGACTACAGTTGCCTGCATCTGATTTATGTGTTTTCAATAAAACATGCTATGATTTAGATCTTCCTTGATTTTAGAGATGTTGGGAAGCAGAGAGGAATAAATTCTTTAAAGTCGTGGGATTTTAGCTGCCTTCCTGAGCAATTCTGATTAGAAATGTTTGTTAAGGGATTGATTTCTTAAGGATCAGTGCTAGGATCATGCTACCTTCTGAAAATCGTATTTTAAGTGCTTCAAAATAACTTTCCCACAGAACTGAAGGATAGGTACTTCTGAAAATGTAGGCCTAAGCTAAGGTCACATGGAGTTTGCAGCAGCAGTAAACAAATGAGCTTCACAGGACCCCAGATCAAACTTGCTCTCTTCTTCAAGTTGTAACACAGGATAATAATTCCTGCCCATGGGAGGTCTCAAAACTCTAACAGTATGTCTTTGCACTCAACTCAGAAGGTCCTAAAGAACAGAAAAATGTTGTTTTTTAAGCCCCTGTGTGCAGGAGCAAGAACTTTGGCTCTAAGTTTGGATAAAAATTTATTAAAATGGATGACTTCAAATTCCAACAAAAGAGTTGTGAAAATCAGGATGTTAATATCAAAAGTGAAGACACTTCTGTTACCAGCTCCTGATAGAGTAGCGTTAGTCTTCACAGAGTTTTGGAAAATAAGCCATGGAAAATCTAAATTCCTTAGCTGGCCACATGAAGTTTCATGCAGCTGAGCAATCTATAGTGTGGAAGTTACAGAGAGTTTCTGGAAAGCACCATTGTCATACATTTGCAAATATCCGAGTAAATGGTCTCTGTTTAAAATATACCTCACTAAAGGCTAGTTTCATCAGCTTTAAACAATGCAAGGAATTAGTAACTGCTTTTGAAACATATCTCAGACCTTCTTGCTTGAGAAATAGTCAGTAATATCTGAAAGAGGCCCTAGCCTGTGATAAAATGTATAGAGTAACTCTAAGTAACCAACAAATGGCTGATTAATTAATATAAATATTTCCACTGGTTTCATAGTCCATTTTGATGAATTGATTTGGTTTTGCTTTCTGTATTTCAGATAGTTAAGTGATTAAATTTATGAATGCATGGGTGCTATTTGTGCCATATCATTTACTTTTTGAGGGCCTGCAAAAATCCATTTTTTCCCCTGCCTTTGTGACAAGAAGTGCCAGAAGAATAGCAAGTTCTGAAATGTCATCTGGGAAACTTTAACTGTAAACAATTGTGCATATTTTCTCCCAAACTGGAACGAAGTTAATATTGCTGTTTATGTTTCATTTAGAATCTGTAGCCTTTTGTTACTGTTTTATTTTAATAAACGTTTCAAAGGAGGGTCCTGCCACATTTTTTCATTTCTTTCCCCCCAAAAACCTCCCAGAAGGCAAAGAACTTGGGGAAAAAAAAAAAAAGAAAGAGAGAAAAGAATAAAAGAAGTGAGAATTTTTGTTAAGCCAACAAAATATTTTTAAAATTGGGGCATGGTTCTTCTACCTTCGTTTTGACTGCAGTGAATATTCCTTCACAGTACTCTGCTTAAGGATATGAGCTTGATGGGAACATCACGTTCTCCCAGAAGCACTGAGCCTGAAATTATGAAGCCCTGTTGATGGTATATTGTTTAGGGAGCTTTCATTTGTTAAGATGCATCAAGTTAAATTTGTTTTGATGCACTGAAATTGAATGGGTGCCTGGTAAGTCTAGACAGTGACAGTGCAGGGCTTTTACAATAAAAAAACATCATTCCTTTTTCAGTGTGTGTGGAGGGCTTCGTGTGCTGATGTAGCTAATCCATGCATTGGGTTTTCAAAGGCTGCTGAGAACCATGTACACCCTAACATGGCACAAGAAGAATCAACAAAGTTCTGTGACTGCAGCTTTTCTGTTGTTATTTGTTTATAAAGGGAAGAGCTTTAGTTGCAGCCAGACAAGGCAGGAATGAGGTTGCAAAATTCCTGGATGGCGGGGAAAAAGCACAGAAAATTCTCCACTCTGCACATTGAATTGTGTATTGATTGAATAGAACTGGTGGAGAAGAGTGGCAAAATTCAGGAGTAGAGTGGCAGAATGAGAGGAGAAAACATATGTGCCCTGACTGGGAGTCTGCTGCTGGACACAAACCAGCAGGGAATGGATGGTTGCCTGTGTGCTTCATTGCCCTTCTCCTTGCACAGATTAGCCATATATGAAGTCTAGGCTCTTTAGATTGTATCAACTAAAGGAGACTTTCGTAGTTTTGAGCTGAAGCAATCAACTTTCATCTTCTTTTCTGACTGACTGTGCTTCAATGGCCAGCTGTGTATCTTTCATCACTTTTTATTATTGGTTTGGGTGAAGTAGAGATGAATCCAGACCAAAACCAAAGGCATATAACCTCTACAGTGAGCTTGGAATCCAGAGTCCTGGCCCAGCTGCTGCTGTAGGCTCAGCCCTAATACCAGAACTCTGATGAGACATAGATCCCTGGCCAACCCCAAATCCTGGGTTGTATGGTTTTATCTCAGCTACCCTTTTAAAGCAATAAATTCTTCTGAACTATCTGATCCTAGTAGCTGCACTCTCTGACCAACATAGAGTCTCTTGTGCTTTCATCCCCAGCAGCCCTGGAGGACAGAACAGTTACTATTATCTAAATTTTATTACTGGCAAATCTGAGGCATAAAGTGAACTTATGCACATATGTGCATGCAGGAAAGCAAGGTACTTCCTAACACTTGATTATCCATTGTTGTTTCTAGCAGCAGGAATACTTAATGACTTCATGAGCATGATGGTGTTTGGTCAAAGGTTGGGCTGCATGATCTTGGATATCTTTTCCAGCCTTAATAATTCTATGATTCTGTAATTGGCAGCAGGCACACAACTAGGAGTGCTCAGCCTGGGTGATTAACCATCACCTGTAGCAGGAGCCCAGTGCATGCAAGTAGAAAGTACAGATGGACACTTTAGAAAATGTCAAGAGGGTACTGCGCTCTGGCATTGCCCTGTCTCCTTGCCAATCATCAAACAGAGCAGCTCACATTCCTGCAGCTTACCTTGGAACTGAAATGACAAAGAAGAGAACAATAATGTGGCAGCAAAGATACACATGAGGAAGCCTGGCAGAAGAGAGCCTAGTCCTTACATTTTAACAATTTTTATGATAAAAAATTTAGGATCAAATTGTCCCGTGGAAACACGTGGCATTGACTGCTGTCATAGGGAAGCTGTTGGATTCGACCTCAAGCTGTTCCAGCCTGCCAGTGCTCACTTCAAAAGTGGAGACAGAAATTTGAAAATGGGAGAAATACTTAATTTGAGATAGTCCTGGGGAAGGGTACTGGACTGGATGCCAGGAGATAAGGCTTCTATTCCCAGATCCACTGTTCTCCACTGTTCACCATCCTGACTTCACATAAGCTTCTTTAGTAGAAGGATTCTTGTTATGTGTCTGTGGAATTCTTAGTATTGCTGGGCTGCCATATCATTTGGCAATACCATAAACTAAAATATTTTTATTTCAACCAGACACTGATTCTTCCTGGACCAATTCCCACCTCTTTTTGTTGAAGTAACTTCCAGCTAAGAAATTAGAGAATAAAACTTAAACCAAAAAGTGATGTAGCTCCAAGAACAACTTACAAGATTTCATTAAAATGTTTATGCTCTAATCAAAATTCAAGTGTCAAAACAATCTTCTTGCTGTCCCATATCACCAGAGCTTATTATAATAATAATAATAGTTCAGTAATTTAAAAAAGTAGCAAAAACCTTCTGGGCTTACATATTTTAGCTCTCTGCCAGAATGGAAACTACAGAATTGTATTAAAAGCAAACAAACAAAAAGCCCAAACTCAACCAAACAAAAAACCTCAAACAACAAAAACCAATGACAATGATATCAAAACTTTCCCTCTTTTTTTTTCATCTACAGCCATGGAAAATTTGTGGAAACTTTACAGGATCATAATCTCCTATGGTCAACAATTTTTATGTGGTCACATATTATGGGATGTTTGAAATATCTTTTATGACTAAGTAGTCTGTTATTTTCCATTTGCTGTGCTGTTTGCTCATACCAAACTGCGAGAGAAAAGGACTATTGTAAAGCAGTGCAGCATCTCGTTATAGACACTTTTAGTGTCTATAGTTGAGCAGGACGAGGACCTATCTAACCAAATATTTCTGCCATTTTTTAGATTTTTTTTCTCCATTTCTGACTCTTATTTCTGAAATCCTTACTCAGGATTAAGTGCTAGCCCTGCATAAGGCATTGGGTTATGACACAGATGCGGGACAATGATTTCACCATATTACTCCTCTGCAGAAGAGCAAAAGTATGACACATGGAAACATATTTTTATTTTCATCATTATGAAAAGATGGGTAATCATTCAAGACATTCTCAGAATATGCTGAGAAACTGCAATGAAAGTAGGTTGAAGCAAAATCAGGCAAAAAAATGGCAGCTTGTAATTTGGCACCATCTAAATAATTGCATAACGTTTCAGCTTCATCATTCCAATTATTTTTAACAGAAAACAGTCCCTTTGAACAGGTGTGACATCTAGTCAGCTATCACTGGACTAGGACCATAAATGTCAATTTTGAAATGAGCAATTGTGAGATAATTGTCTTAGATGTGCAAGTCTGGACTTGAAAACCAAGATCTCATATGCAGTAATGTCATGTCTGACACTGATTTCCAGTAGGCAAGTCATCTAATGGACAAATTATTCATCAGTTCAGTAGGCAAATAGCCATCAAATCAGACCATTCCCCCCGTGTTACCCTGTAATAAAGGACAGAAAATAGCTACTGACAAGGATTTTCTTGTAAAACTGTCAGAAACTGACCAGCAGCCCAGAGCTCTGGTTTAAATACGATCTTTACCTACTTGAAATGACACAGTGACTGTTCCAATTCATACTAGCAGAGAAACTGAGATCAAGATCTTTTATGCTAGCATAGTCTAGGGACATGTGGATTCTATTTGCCCAGCAATTGTGAATAATAAATAAACTAAGTCACAATTTGTTGGTAGAGCAGAGAAGACAGATATTTGCCAAAACTATTATTCTCATAGTTTAAATCCATGGATAGTTTAGTTGCTATTTCCTAGCATTTCTATGATGCTTTAGGCCAGTAATTCCCAAACTGTGGTTTATGGACCAGTGGTGGTCCATAAAACAATGATACATGAGTCTGTAGCTGGTTTTTCTAACTACATCACCTTTGTTGTCTTTCCAATGAAAACTTGGATGAGAAGGGTGGGGCAGAGAGAAATTCTGAGAGTTGACAGTGACAAAAATTTTGGAGTCCACCATGCTGAAATATATAATGCAGCCTTTTACGAGACTGTGATATATTTATTTCAAAGGTCACATGTGCTGCAGACAGCATTCACAATTCAAGTGTGCTCTTAGCTGAGCCATTTCTCAGCCTCCACAGGTCCAGACTGGGCATTGTCTTAGTGTCACAGTAGCATGTCTCCACTGCAGAAACCACACATTCTGGAGAAATCAGGTCCAGTGTCTCTGGCACTGAATAGTGCCCACCACTGGAGAAAAAAATGGTTGACGGTTAATGTAGAAGGCTAATTGTTCCGAACTTTATGAGGTAGGAGAGACGAAAAGAGAAAGAATCCCATTTTGGCAAGTTATCTGGCAGAAATAGCCCACAGACAGACAGTTTATGCCCTGGAGCTTGGTCTGATTAGTGCAATCGTTATCTCTGTCTAACATGGCTAAAGATGTGAATGGTCATAAAATGATCTAAGCCTTTAATTAGTACCCAGCACTAGTTATTTTCACTTTGTGACCTTCTGGGGTGGTAAGTTTTAACAGGTCAGTTTAATGCTGTTCAGAAATCTTTCTATCTCTTGCATTTAAAATTTTCTGCCCTGTAGTGTCAACAACTTTCATCATGTCTGGTATAAAAGGGAGGATCAGTCTTCCGGAAAGCATTGTTTTCAAAATGTGAACCACTAATATTTATGGGAGTATAGCTGATGATTCTCAGTGTTGCTGAAGGTACAGAACATCTTCCTTGCATTATTTGATAACAAGGCAGTACTTGATAGTAAAGCAAGATGCCCCTTGGCTCTAACAAATCTTTTTTTCATTAAGCTGTGGAACTCTTTCGCTACTTGTTTTCTAGGTACTACACGTTTCAGTTTATCAGGCTGACAGTTTGTTCATAGAGTAAACCCAGTGTATGCTTCAAAGGTGACATACTGTCTTCTTAGAGACTGTATTTTCCCTTACTGTTTCTATGGATCTAAAGAGGAAAAAAGTGTACCATGAAAATGAACTATTCACTGTATTGTATCTATGTGTTCATCATAGACCAGGTCTTCCTTATGTCAAGAGGAGTAAAACCACAAAAAAGGATAGTGTATCTTTCTTAAAATATATTGTTTAACATTTGAAATAATAAGGAACAAAACATGAAATAATTTCTGAATAAGATGTAAAGTTCAGTAGATACTACAGAAAAAATTTCATGTAGAATTCCTTTTTCTGAGTACAGATAAATAATTAATATAAATTTGATTGTGTATTATCTGATGGTTGAGAAAAGGTCCCAGCTATTTTCCTTTTTTCTATCTTGCTGCTCACATTATTAAATCACAAATAGATCATTAAAGTTTTCTCTTTTTCCACTTGTTCAGTGGAGTAATTCTTCTAGTCATCTCATTTTACATAATTTTTTTCAGTTGCCTAATGGCATGTCAGCTGTTGCAAATGCTCTGGCTTCACTTACAAAAAGTCCTAGATATTTCCATTTTCTCTGTAGAATAACTTCATAAATAAAAGGTTGCTGAACTCTGGCTGATCTAAGAATTTGATTTAAATTCATTCCATTTAATCCCTGGTACTTTCCTACAGCATTTATTTTCAAAGGCATTTAGACATCTGTTGGTACTTTTGGTAGCTTCCAGCTGTTAGATCCATATAAGAAGGTAGAAATTACATCGTTTTGCAATTGGATTATAGATTTGGGATAACCAATTTTTGTTTAATTTATGGATGAAGTTTCTGCCTTGTCAGATTTTACTTTAATCTTTTAGATGTTCATAGCCGGTGCTTTTTAACCATCTCTCTTCTTTTCTTTCTTTGCTTCACTCCCTCTTCCCCTTACTAAAGAACTCAGGAAGCCATTGACTCCAACAATCATTTGAAGTGGCTTTGGCTAACAAAAGCTCAATATATTTTCAAAGTAGTATTTGTCAAATATTTCTAAAAGATCGCTGATTTTCTACACAGTTACAAGAATTAGTATGTATTCCTCACATTATTTGGTTTAAGGAAAGATGAAGAAAAGAATGTGAAGGCAATAACCAAAAGTTATGAGAGCTTGCTGCATTGTACAGAGATGTAGGGAATCACAGGGAACAAATGAGAAGATATTGTTCAGTAATTTATACTCTGGTCTTGGTATAGTAACAGGCTGAAGCTTTTGAAGAGATCCTTAAAAGCATCTTCAGGTGATCCAACTGCAAACTGTTATCTAGTCATTCAGGCTAATGGTTCAAAGAAACAGTACCCTCAGATACCTCATTTCTTTATGCACCATTGGATAATGAAACTTTAATCCTGTTATCTGATTAAATTGTCTCGGCTTTGAAAAAAGTTACATGGTTCTGATCAAATCAGGTATATGAAAACATTTGAAAATTTAATTGAACATTGTATTAATATATTGTCTCTCGTGTAAAAACTGTAACTTTTGGCCACAGTTTAAAATTGCCCCAGATGTATGATGTCTTTCGAACTAAAGAGATGCTACTATGTAAAATCAGAGAGAAAAGGTCATGGTTTAAATCTCAAGTGCCCTTCAAGTTTTCCTTTTCAACTATAAAGCAATTCCATCCCATTTAGCTTCTGAAATTAAGTCTCATTTTCAATGTAGGCTCAGAATGATGAGACTTTGATAACATTTCAAGTCCTAACAGGGGGTCAGCACATCAATACCTTTTCACTGGTAGTCTTTTGCAAGCCCGTTTCAAGATTTAAACCTTCCATTTAATATGCTGGCAGCAGCCATAACTTGTCTAGGTTTGTTGTTATCTTTGAACTTCAGAGAAAATATTACCAGGAACGTAGGCACACATCTTCTACTCCAAAGAGAATGCTGTGAACACATCTCAGAAGACTGCAAGACAGGCCATTTAACATTCGTGTGTCTCAAAGTTCTAAGCCTAGATCCTAAAATCCTCGAAAAAAGCCTAGGAAGTGTAATGAAAGATTTAACAACGTTTTTAAACTTAGTTTCAGAGATCCAGATTCCCAGTAGTATTAAAATGGGCACTTTTATGAAAAGATCTTATCATGACCTTTGTGGGACTGTAGCATGACTCTCTTGGGGGAATCTGGGTTTCTGTACTAAAAAAGACTCCACAGCTATTATTATGTCAAGTTTTAAAGGTGGAGGATAGAAAATGAATTTTACTATGTGTATATTTGCTGAAATTTTTGTTGCTAACCACTTACTTCTGCTTCATGTTCATGGATTTTCTTTCTTATTCTAAAAAAAAAAAATAAAATAAAGAAATAAAAAAAGTCCTCTCTTGTTTAAAAACATATGTTGTTTCAAATATATTGAACTGCCTGGCTTTCAGCACTTTCAGAAGATATTTTCCTCCTCCTCTTTTATTGCCTGAATTCAGTCCTTGTTAATATTAAAACAAATCTCTTGGCACCAAATGCAGTCTCCCTGATCCCTGTTTTTTGTTAGCCACTGTTTGAAAAACTTGTTAGCTTAGTGTTGGGCACTCATTAAACTTTCAACTTACACAAGCTGCCTCCCAGCTCTGACAGATTGTCAGTGCTGCAGTGTGTGCATGCGTGAGCATATGTTTGTGTGTGTGTGTTTGAGTGTGTGACTTACTGACCTGTGTGCAAGGCCAATAAAACCATAAAAGAAATGCATACCCCCCTTCACACCCCAAATCCAGGGTGTAATTTCTCCCTTCCATCTGCAGTGTACAGAATCCAGCAGTGATTCCATACAGGGCTCCATTCTGCTCTCAAACAATGGGCTGCTGTTCAGTCCATATTATCATGTATTACCTTAGCTGTGGAAACTTCTCATTACTAAGTTAATAAAATATTATTCTTCCTTACCCCAAAAATTTTCACAACATGCATCACAAAAAGATGCATGTCTTTGCATTCAGAATGATCAGTATGTCTGCTAATGTATGCAGATAGTCACATGTTCTTTATTTTATTTTGTTGTGATTTTATTTAGATTTTGTTTAGTTTTTTTAAGGAGGGCTATAGGAAGCACTGAAGACGAGGGGGATTCTGTTTTTCCAAAGGTCAGGCTTGGATATGCCAATGGTTGCCTGGCTTGCATATGTGGAAAACCAGTACAGCAGCTCTTTATTTTTTAATCTCTGTGTGACATTTTAATGTTTTACTTTAATTACATATCCCTTCTTCTAACACTTGTGTGCTGTTCTGGAAAAAAAAAAAAGAAAAAAGAAAAAAGAGAAGTCCTTAGAGGGGAATAAAACAAGTAGAGACACTTTGGTAGAATGCATCAGAACAAAAGGGAGAGCTTAAAATGCTTTTTTCTATCTCAGTCCTCCATGACCATGTAACCAAACAGATTGAATTTTAGCAAAAGAAACCATCAGGAGTTTGAAATATGTATATAGAGGTCCTCCATTTCAGAGTAAATCAGCAATGATTGCCACCAGGGAGGACTGTTGGTTGGTGAGGCTGTACTGGTGTACACCTGCAGAGGAGACGAGCTGAGACATCTAGAACATTAGCTCAGGCTTACAGCACTGTTCTGATGTATCTGTTAAGAGTGAATCCCATGAAATTAAGGGAGCTTGTAACAGTAAATGAGAGGTTTAAATCAGACCTCTTCAATGTCTAATAACTTGCTTGTCTTCTGAATTTGTTCCCCTGGCTATTCATCTCTCAATAGCTACTTGTACTGAAAAATATCAATATTTACATTGGGATATGTTGTCCCATGGTTGATTATTTTTTGTGGTTTGTGCTTGAGCTGAGGTTCAAGGTAATGAGGGCTTTTCCCTCCCTCTTACTTACTCACCTCCTACTCATGGTGAGGAGGCTTAGGTGGTTTCAGCTAAAAAAAACCCCAAACAAAAACAAAACCCTAACCAGCTTTTGATGAATAAGTTTTAGAAGATTTTGGCAATAGCTTATGAAATGCACAGTACTTGGTCTGTTCTTTCCAGAGTAACTCTGTCTCCAAAATAATCCTAGTTCTGACCTTCCAGAGAACATTCCACACCAGCAGCAGGAAGGTGTCAGATCAACAGTCTCTGCCCTCCTGGCCAGCCAGGCTATGAGGCCTGAGCACCAGAGGGGATGTCCTTTGCCTGAGAACCACCTCAATACATGCAGCAGGCTGGGCACAGATCCACAGTGGGAAGTGGAGGTCTCTGGGCTGTAGACCCTAAATGGCAATTCTTGATCATTTGTAAACGCTGGCTCAGAACAGGGAGTTGAACAGAATTGCCATCCTGCTGGTTTGAGTCACGGAATGCTTTGACCCCTGTTAAGCCTTTTTTTTTTTTCAGGCCGTTTATTTTTGTGCATCGTCTTCCTTTTTCTCTCTATGTGCATCTCTTATTTGGAGATGGGAATTTCTAAAGAGCTCCTGCTCCATTGTGGTCTGTATATGCAGAGCCCAGCACAGCAGAGCCCAAGCCTACTGAGGAGTTACAAGTAGCAGCTTTATATTTCTGAGCAGTTTCAGGCAGCTGCTTTTCCCTGTGTCTCTCTGGGCATACCACCGAGATGTGGCCTTTCCTGACCCCTATGAGGTATGGGAATCTCTTGATTCAGATTGATTTAACTCTCTATGGTGGACATGGTTCCCATGCCCATGCATCAATATCTTTTAAAACTAGCCTTGTATTTGCCAGGATTAATCCACAGGTATGCTGTCTTACCTACTTGTTGAAATTGTGTACTTAAATACTTAGGTCACCTCAATTAATCTCTGTATCAAAGGATGACAGATCAATAACAATACCATATTTAAATGTTATTTCATTATCTTGACTAAGCAGTCATTCCAGAGAAGCATTAATTATTTGAAATAAGGCCAGATGTTACATGAATGATTTTCTCTTTCCATTTGCTGGCTTGGCTGCATATTTAGCTATCCCAATCTCTAAGAGACAGGCATTCAAATAGGTCAAATCTTCTTAAATCCCCTAGTAAAATCAGAGGATGTGCACCCTATTTAAAGTAAAGAATGCCACACTATTTTCCTGAGGCATTGTTTTTTGTCATTTTGAGCTTTTTTGTTTAACTAATATAAAACAAAGATAATACAGGTTGATCTTGCACAACTCACTGCTGGATGCATCTTATTTTTGTGGAATTGAATAGCTTCATTTTTTTCCCCATGTTTGTCAAGGTGTCTTTCTGTAACTCCTACAGTCATATGAAATTTCATCTCTAGTTATTTCAAAAAACATCCTGCATTTCTGGGTGTAAAAAACTCTTGAACTCTGATAGCTCAAAGCTCAAAACCAAATTAATTAAAAATAATCTTTGAACTTAATCTCAGTTTTTAAGACTCACATAATACAGTTTTAGGTCTATAAATTCCTGACTCATGATTTTAGCATGTTTGATTTGCCAGCTATAAGGTTGGCTCTGAAAATGAATTTTAGTTCTGGGAAATAATTTTGAGTCCTCAGAAACTATTGACCCAAAATAACAGAAAACTTTCACAGATTGGGAATAAATCTGTTATTTTGACTAAATCAGCAAGTTCTGAGAAAAAAATATTTATTGGAGTACTTCTGGTTGGTTTTGCTTTGCAGTACTGCTTTTTATTTGAAATTCATAATTTTCTTTCTGGAACATCAATCACTTTTGGAAATACCTCTTGTGTCTTCTTTATTAATCTTCCCACTTTTGCAAGACATTGCTTCTTCTTTCTGCCGAGCTTACAACGTGTGGAGTAAAGAGGGCGTTACCTCACCACTGGTATCCACACTGCTGCCACAGAAACTCAAGGAGAGAACTGCCAGTGATATTGATGATACCTGATTGTAAATGAGTACATTTATTGTCCTCACTATCAGCTTGCTTCATTTGTTGTGCTAGTAGAAATTATTCCATTGCTTGTCACCAGCAGGAAGGAATTAGTTTTTATCGATTTTTCAAGCTAGACTTTTCCAAACAGGGTAGAGAAGGGAAAATGAGGTAAGAGGGAAAAATTGGGTGGGACAGGGATTTCCTCTTTCCTGTTTTATCTGTGACATAGAACAAAGCAGAATCCCTCATCAGTGCATCTCAGGTGCAAATATTTGTTGTTATGGAAGAACAGGGAGTGTAGGGGGTAGCACCTGTGACCTGACCTGACCTAATGGTAGCACACTGGATCACGGGAGCGAGATACACATATCAAACATGCCAGTACTGCTGGAAGCTTGTTAACAAAAGAAACAACCCACAGGTTGCTTCAGAGAAACTAAGATGGAGCCTTTTGGAAGGTGTCTTTGACGTGGTGGTTTGTACGCATGCAGATTGAGACTCCTGGTTTAGTCTTATTTTTATCTGTGTTGAGGAGATTGCAGATTCTTTCTAACCCAAATGGAAAATGTTCTTGGTACTCTCAGCATGGATTTTATTGCCTTTTGTCCACATTGTGGCAAATTATTGCACAGTAATAAACAAGTATAGAAAAATACCACAGACATCCCAGTTAAGGAATTTCAAAACTTGGAGACTATATCAGAGTTTTTTTTAGTTCTATATTGGTGTGGAGGCAAAGTGGACAACTCAGTAAGGCTTCTTATCTCCAATTTCTATTTCTTGTTCCCAGAAATCCTGTAATAGTGCTGGAAGGTTTACCTCTTTCAGTCCTGGGCAAATTCTGTGTTGTATCTCTGCGTTTCAGAAAGCAACATTAAGAAGGAGAAACCATTCTTGTGTGTCTCTGGTTTTTGTGTGACCTAAGATTAATTTAAGATGGTAAATTAATGTCAGTGCAAAAAGTTGCAACATCAGTTTGCAAAAAAACGTCCAATTTTCTCTACATGTTTCACTTTAATGTCTCCCAACACTGGCTTATCATCCTCTGTCTTTCCTCTTAGAAACTAAAGAGGTAAAAGTTAACTCAGTGTGGACTCTTCCCTGATTGCAGCAATTTTCTGGTTTGTCTCATGGGATTTAGCTTGAAGTTCTTGGTTGCATCTCTGTTTCCCATTCATGCTGGTTCAATATCCTGTCCATTTAAAAACAAATAAATAAATAAATAAATAAGAAAAAAACCTAAGTTTCTTCTTGTAGCATGCAAGCCAGATGTTTTTGAGACTGAGGAGGGGATTTTTAATGGCATTTGAGTGGAGCAGGTTCTGTCATCCCTCACAGTGCTTAGTAAGGACAAAAATACAACCAGAACATTACCGTGTAGAAGGACCAGGCATTTTTAGTCTTGCAACTTCCAGCAGCATTCCCCCAAACACTTCCTCAGCTTGTTCCTTTTCTTCATATGCTGTTGTTTTAGCTGGTCCAGCAGGGCCACATTCTGCAAAAGAACAAGCTGTTAGCTATGGCAAAAGGAGAATGTATGATATTGCTCACTTGAATAGCACATCTAGTTCCCCTCTTGTAGCCAGAAAGCAAGGATAGAATGGTCCAACCTCCTTTTGAAAGATGAGAATCTCCAGCTGTGCACAGGAAAAATTCCACTGAGCTCTGTCAGTTCAGGGTCTGTCCTTGTCCTTAAGAAGGAGATACAGCAATATGGTATATCCCCTTGCCTTTCTCATTTACCTCTTACTCTTGCCTTCTTCATCTTTAAAGCCTTTCTCATGTATTTTCAGGTGCACCTGCAGTGTTAATCTTCAGCTTCCAAGATATGTCTCAGTTGTAACTTCTGTTGCTAGCAGTCATCTGAAAAAGGCAAATTTATTTTATGTGATAACTTGAAGGTGAGAAAAATGCTTCCATTTAACTTTCAAATAGCTGACATTTGTATTCTTAAAAAAAACTAAAGTAAGTAAAAATATGTTAGAGTGAAATTATTTCTGTTTCCTCTCCTTCAAAGAGAGAAATGTAAGTGAGAAAATCAGAAAATATTAAATGAAGAGTCATGAATACAGCTTAAGTTCAGTGGAATAAATACACATTCAATTGATGTAATGTTCTATCAGTAAAAATGTTGAAGCCAAATGCCTCGACTGGTCTTTACAGCACATTCCCCTTTCCAACAGTCATTGAACTGAGGGCAATCATGTTTGCAGGCTGTGGGGAGAGTGGGCATCAGCTATCTGCCTCAACCTGCAAAAGTATTTTTGAACAATATTTAATTATTAGAAGATGTTCTTCTGAGTTAATTTGATGAAATCTGATGTCCTGTCTGACCTTCTTAAAGCATAGCACTTTGGTAGCTGCGCTACTGGTTTGTTTTATTAAAGAAATTGTTATTTTTGTTTCACAAGTATGTTATCATATTGACCTTTCCATCTGCTACTCATATGATCCCTCCAGTGGTCTACATTATGAATTGCATTCATTCACTCGGGCTGTTCAGCTTGTCTGAGTATAATCTAGCTGGTATTTTGAAGCACCTTGATGCAAGTTAAATGTTTACTTTGAAAGGTTTTACTTTGAAATACTGAATGTTGAAGTTGTCTTTAGCTGAAAACCTGCTGGATAGAAACAGCAGGAATGAAGAGGGATGTCATCTTGCTTCACTGTTGAACTGCTGTCTTGATTACATTTCACTTGTGGATTGGGATACATGACACCTCCCAACTACCACTGAAAACAAAGTGATATAATTTCCATAATTCTACCATTTGAGATTAAAACGGAGGTAAAATATTTAATTTTTAGAGATTAGTACCAAATCCATTTAGAATCTGATTTTCTATACTTATATGTTAATTACAAATTATTAACATGGCAACTGTGAGGATATGTTCTCATCTCCTTTAAAGCTGCAGTGGCAAGTAAATCAACAAAGTTTGGAAATGCTCTTGGCTGGCTTTCCTACAGGGGAAGACACAGAAGAACACTCCAGCATTTATTGCCCATTTTTTTTTTTTCAAAACACAGAAAGTACTAAATCTTCATGGACTGCTATTCACTGATGGAAATGTCATAATTATGGTCTTCTGGACATCTCTGACAAGTATCACATTTTGTCTTTTTGCCTTTTCCTGTTCTTTTGAATGCCATTTTAAGGGTCCAGTATGGAAGAATCTCCTTCTCTCCCAAACATTCATGTCACTGCTGAATAATGTTTATAGTGATTTTTTGTGGGTATGGTCCTGTATTCTTCTGAATCAGCTGAATGACTGGTTTTCCAGCTTCCACCAAGCTGTTCAGTTGTAGGAGGAATTCTGAAAGTGTCATTGTCTGAATCTGACTGTACACCATGTTACACTACAGGTGTCTCGACAAGGGGCACTAGCTGCTTGGTTTTCTCTAAATCACTGCAGACAGATGACCACTGTTATCATTTGTACAGTAGTAGCATTCAGAGTGATTCATCATGAACCACTGTTCAGTGCTCTACAGAACAAAAAGCTCTTGGATCTTAACTCCAACAGCTTAAAAACTTGTCTGTCTGTAGTGAAGGCTGTGACTTGTGTGTACAACTGCAACTTGTGTGTACACAGATAAATTAGCTTTCAGCTAGATAGTTTATTATCTGGGTAGCTTTTAATACAGTAGCTGAAACATAGGAAGTGACATCTCCAAGATTATTTAAAGTCCTAAAGTATGGGAAAAGCCCCAAAACTTTGGAGTTCCTCTGTAATTCTCCACCTAGCAGGCTGCACACATACTGTTTATTAATTCTATTAGGATCCAAATGGTTCAGTGATAAACGTATAAGCCCAACTGCATCTGAATTATACTGCAGCTTTTGAGAGAGGTATTTCTTCTATATGCTATCCCATGGGTAGAAAATGCTATTAGGTGCACACAATTAGCACTGGGAAACTTGTTGATCTGCAGCAACAGGCTTCTGGCATAATAATTTCCTGATAATTTGCCCATGTCTGAAAATGGCAAGATATACTAACATTCGCCAGAGCCAAAGGGAGTGATGTATATTGTGGATGTTCTATCAGTCAATAACATTCTCACTGCTTGATATGTCAAAAGAAGACAAAGGCTTGGCTTTCCCTGGAGTTTCTCACGTGGCAGAGGGAAATGCCTGGCAGTTTTACATGGACTTAGTTATTCAGCAGTGGAAGCTGTGATCATGAGCTGGCTTCATCTGGTTTTAATCACACACTTCTCTCTCTCACTCTCTCTGCTGAATGTTCCTATGTTCATGGAATATTTTTCCAACTGTGCTCCTTTGGCATTACGTTTCCAGCCCGCAGCAGCAGGATTGCAGAAATAAAAGACATGCCTTCATCAAAGTAGCTACTGGAGTCAATAAGTTGTTATCAACATTAGAGTAGCTTTTTTTGCTACCCTGGCAGCAAACTTGATCTTCTTTTCTTGCAAGGAAGTGCATCTTAACCTTTCCCAGCTCTAGCCTCAGTGAAATTTAAAACTATCTGATCAGTATCTTTAGAATCTTTAGCTAGCTAATATGATTCTGTCTTGCTGATGTGAAGTTAAAGGGTGTTTGAACAAAGAATGGAGTAGTGTTCTTTCAAGATAACACATTATAACTTTGCTTTGGGGAAGACTTTTTAAAGCAAATAACAGTTATGGTGGAAAATAACCTCTCCTTTATCCTTCTTATAATTGTGTCACCAAGAATTTAAGCAAATCTGTTCCTCATCCCATCCAGATAAAGTCACAAGCAGATTTCAGAATCCCAGCATGTGTCAGTAATCAAACAATATAGAGACCAGGGGGCTGGTTTAACTTTAGCAGTTTTGTGCTGGGATTATTAAAATGCATGGTGATGTGTTTCACGAATGAGAATATCAAAGCTCCTTGTTTTATGTGAAGGAAGCAATGGCATATGTGAGAACACTCTAACCAAAAACTGCATTTTAAATAGAAGCATTTCCAATATAAATGCAGTTTGATCTGTATGTGTCTGCTGCGCAGTCCTTCCTGACTCCAGAAATAAATGTTCAAAGTCTGTCATTTTTAACTTAGCAGAAGAGGAAGATGATGTTGGTGTCCTCTGGAAGATCCAAAGTGAAACCCATGCTTATTTCAAGGAAATTAAATAAGAACTTGAGTATGCCAGTATGTGTACATCTGTTCCATTGGGTGAGAGTAGCTTCTGTTCCTTGAAGAAATGACATTCAAGAGCTGTTGCGTGTGGACCGATCAGTGGGGAGAGCCAAAGATTTCCATCACGTTAATGGGGTTCTGCCAGCAAGATGCAAGGGACTTTTATTTGAATTGGCTAATTTTCCAGGATGGGCCACTTTATTGAGGAGGCTAAGAGCCTGAGGCAACAACAGCTAAAGAATTCCAGTGCCTATCTCAGTGGTTTTAACAAAAGCTTTCTTGCTCTGGGTAGGTGGTTTAGAGCAGCTTTACAAGTATCTTTCACTAATTATGCCAGCCATGATGCAGAATATTGTATCTTTAAGGTGTAAGCACCTCAGACTACCTGCTATTTTTTGTGATACTTGGTCAAAAGGACACATACAACTGAACAAAATTCTAGTAAATTTGAATATTGCAAGCTAGATCACATTAGTCCTCAAGGAAACTGCACACTGTAAAAATAAGAATCCTCAGATAAGAACATCCTCATGGATATCTTCCTGTTCAGATCTCATCATCGGTATTGCAAAGGATATAGCTAGAGTAATTTTCTGTTGAGAGGCCAAATCATAGGTTTTTTTCCAGGCCCTTAAATAGAAAGTTTCCTAATGCTAAGTTAGAAAAAACCAACCAAACAAAAAAATGCACTAGAAGATATTGGGAATAAAATGAATTGGAAACTATGATGGGAGTAGAAAGTAGTATCAGCTGCAAGTGCATCCAAATAATGTCTGATGAAGGTGTCTTCCGGACATCAGACAACTGCTCTCTCTCACAGAGGGCGGGAGCATGTGGAGATCAGTGTCAAGAGGAATAAAACAGAACACCTTTTTTTCCTTAAAACAGGGGTGACAAAAGCATCATGCAGAAATTGCTCAGCACAGGCCAAAAGCTGACTTTTTTCTATGGAACAGATATGTCAGCTTACTGAGGTTTTGTTGAAAAGATCTGGACAAAGACTTGCACCAGCTGGAGTGTGTTATTGCTAGGGAGTTAGTTTGGATGATTAGCATCCCTTTTGCATCTCTAGCAGTGAGCAACAGCTATTTTGCAAAGCTGCACCCTCAAAATTGTTTCTTCTTTTGGTCCTTACTGTCTTGCTTCCACACTACCTGTTGTGCTAGCAAATATTTGGTAATGTCTCACAGTTCTTGTTTGTGAGTCAGCTGAATGTGTGCGTGATTCTTTCTGCTTGAGCCTGTCAGTTTTATGTGAGCAGGCTAAAATTTAAAGTAAACATGCTCTTTGGTCCCTAGCCTATAACCTGGGGGAGCCAGCTATTCTAATTGGGAAACGTGATCAATGTAAAAGAGAAGGCTTTTGAATGGTTTATAGTTAAGATTTAAGAATCATGGATCACGTTAAAGAGAAGAAATGAGGAATACTGTGGACATAAGATGCACAAGAATGAAGTTATGTCTGCAGTACATTCCAGTCAGCTGGACTGTGGTGCAGGTCAGAGCTCAACAGCTCGACCAGTCCACCTGTCCACAGCACTTTAATGTGGAGTGCCTATAGATCCATGGGTTTACCAGAGTTCCCATGGGAGCCCAGACTGTGTGCAAATACTGATCTTTGTGAAAGACCGTTTTAAGAGTCCCTTAGGAAGAACACTGAGACATTGTCTGCTCTCACTGTCTGAACAATAAAAACAATAAGAACAGGTCTAGAATAGGCTTACCATACCCGTTCCCTGCTGTGGAGTAACTCCCATGTGGGAGTTTGCAGTGAGGCAGTTTAAACCCAAATTCTCTTTGGAGAGTCCTCTAAGTCAGAAAGAATAGTGTGTCCTTATGATCCTTCCTTCCTTTTTTTTTCTGTCTAGAAACATTTTGTGCAGAATGTTCCTTTTGTGATGTGAGCAAAGCTGAACTTGAGGAGAAGTATGGTGCTTCCTGCTCCAAATACCCTGCCAGTCTGATCTCTAGGCTACTTAGACCAATAAAGTCTGCCACTTTGATCCTGTAGATGGGCAGTTTTCTCCTCACATTTTAAAGCTGCCTATAATTCCTGGATCTAAACAAAAAAGCTTTCATTTTGGTGGGAGTTTATCTCACATACTGCTCACTATTCAGCTATAAGAGGGTGTTTGGTCACTTTTATATCTTTGATAGCAGTTAAGTGTCAGCAGTAATCTGTTACCATTAAAAGCTATCATTCCTCCTTTTTACTTGAGTTCATGAATATCAGCTCAAGATCATATTCACTAGAGGCTTTTTAGGCAGTAAGTGAATAGAAACCTTGTAAAATGCATCTAAGATTGCAGGGTTAATTTTTAACCTGCTGTAGAATAAAGCTGTATAAAATCAATTTGGCCCAAACCTGCTTAAGTGGGTAATTAAGGTCACAATTAACCAAAATGGTTTCTGAAACCATTGCAGCTATAGATCATTACACTTCTCTTCCAGCACAATGCAAGAAGACAGGCCCCAGCTAAAGCTTTCATCTGGCTATCAATCATCATTACACTGTAAACTGCCAGGGTGAGAGAGGGCAAAGCTTTGAATTCAGAGCTGATGGAAGTTCTATGACCTGGGGGCTTTCTTAAGTTAAAGGCTAATTAACCATAAAAGAGTCAAAGGTCTGTAAGTCTAACACTTTAAACGATGTGCCTGCCTCCTTAAGTTCTATTGTATCAGCAAATGTTAATTCCGTTCAGTGTGAACACATCTAATGCAATCATTGCCTTCTCCCACACTTCTTCTGCCTCCTTAATTTTATATCTCGGGATTTTTGCCATCTATGGGAAGTTAGGTGGAGCTTGGGAAATGTGCTTCTGCTGGAGAAAGTTCTGAGCAATGTAGGCTACATCTGGAAGAGGAATTCCTGACATTCTTCTCTACGAACCAGCTTGGCCAAGTTAATCACATTAGCTTCAGAGAGTATATTTAGTTATCATAGTCCAGAATAAATAAGCTCATAGTCTAAACAAGTAGACTGTGTGAGGCAGCTGTAAAACCACATGAATCTATATAATAGATCTATGGATAGCAGTGTAAAATGAAAACAGAGAAATACAGATAAAAATGGAAATTTCAAGATAGCAGTAGAATGATATGGAACAATGAAAGTAGTAGTGGTTAGACAGATCTATGTTTTAGAGAGTTTGAATGTTTTCTAAATTTTGGTTTTTTTCTTTAACTAAATCTTTTAGCCAGAGAGGGATAAAATGGTTATCACACAATACCTGCTTTTGGAGCCTCAGTCAAATTGAACTTGGAATTTATCCATGAATGCTCAGGAAATGTTTAATCAGATGAAATACGGTATCAAGCAAGATATTAAAACTCAGAAGATGTGTATTTGCCATTGTTATAATTATGTTGCCCAAGTACTCACATGCTCCCGCCCCTTCATTCTAGCACTTCACTTACATTGCAATAGCTCATGGAACCACTCTGCAGACCAGAACTGAAATAGGGTTAAAAGTTTTCAATTTCATCCAACACATTTCTGTGATGGAATGGGTAATGCTGCAGGGAAAGAAAAAGAGCAGGTGCAGGGGAGGGCAGGAACTTCTTAGGTCAGCTTTGGCACCAGAGAAGGCGTTTATCTGAGAATATCCTGAGTCTCTCATTGATTTGCCATTAGCGTTTAGCAAGTTCAAGTTCCTGAGGTTGCAGTTCCATTTTACAAATCCTTTCACAGCTGAGTGTAAGGGGTTCCTGTTCCTGTCCCTGCCAAGCCTGCCTACATCCGTCAGCTGCTTATCCTTGCCACCTGCTAGACACCACAGCCCTTTGGTCATACTAGTGAAATTTTCTGTATAAATGTGATCTAAAGTGATATAGGAAATGACCAGTTTAAAAGAGCACAAAATGGAAAATCTACGATCTTTCCCCCCAAAAAGGGATAAAAGAACTTCACATCGCTCCAGGTATATTTGCTTTGCTAGATTTTTACCTTTTGAGAGTGAGAGGGGAAAATATTTCATGAATGTTACATAACATAGGAACTTCACAATATGCATGTACAAGGTCCTTCTATCTTCTGCTTTGATCGCTTTAGGGTATTTCAGCCCATAAAACCAGTTTTGTGATTAATACAGTGAATTCAAGATTATTCAAAACAGCTAGCTTTAGATGGGGGTGAGTGTATTATAGGTGAAGCGCATAATTCTGCCAACAATGCTGACTTTTTAAATTGCAAATTATAGTGAGTATATGCATTATCATAAATTTCAGCAGTATGCAATCTGACTACTGCAGAATTCAGACAACATAACTAATGAGACTGTAATGACGAAGACATAATGATACAACAGGCATAATTTTCAGAGATAAATAATATCTTTAAACAGGTTCAGAGAGCTAAGAAAATGGACAAGTTCAGAATTCCATTTTCTTTATCAAACCTGTATACCAGCCATCATGCTATGTTATGACACAACAATCTCACAAAATAAGTGTAAAGGGTGTTAGCACATGGTTTGAGATTTTGTTAGAAAGATCCTTCCTGTGCTAGGAAAAAATGTTGATATGTTAGAAGCCAAAGTTTTATGGGCTTTGGGCTTCTATAGGTAATGTTTCTGGAGGAGAGCTAAAACTATATCCTGGCCATTTAGTATCAATTAAAGATGCCTTAATACCATTTTCAGGAATGTTAGTGGTTGAATTTTGCTAAGGTTCCACAGTGGCTTACCACACTGTAGCTCTGGTCAAAAGAATTACTCCTTTTTTTTCTATCTCCCAAAGTGAATCTATTATCCATCTCTTTCTGATGGGAGGATTGTTGATCTATTTGGTATGAAGCGTGTTCTCATACAGAATGCTTGGCTTTCTCCAAAGCTTTTGATTTAGTACTGATAGGATTTGGCTGCATTTCAGGGCAGGCATTTTTGTAACTTCCCATCACCTGGTCAAGTCCAGTCCTAACTTATGATGATCAAAAGAGAACACCCAGTTGAGTTCTTGGAAGGTCTCTTTCCAGTCATTTTTCTTTCCTTCCACAAGATACAGAAGGAGACCAGGTCTGAAGGGTCCTTTTGGACCTGTCAGTATTGTTTGAATTAAAAGGCTGTATTAAAAGTTGTATCACCAATAAATCTCATTTCTTTGTTAAGTCATGCTGGGAAGGATCTCCAGAGACTGCTTTTTGCTCCAATATAATTTCGTATTTTCTTCAGCAAACAAAATAATAAAATAGAGTTTTGAATGATAGCTTTGTAATAAAGATCAATGAAATAATAAATAATGAAGAAAGCAAGATTCTATCGTGGAGTGACTGTAATCATCTGAGCATGTTGTCTTCCAACACAGTTTAAAGACTGCTGACTAAGAAGGTAAGGTATTCCCACATGCTGTGAGACTGTGTCTTGGAAATTCAGAGGAGTGAGATGTTGTAAATAACCATCTCAGCAAGAGCTCTTAGTGCTCCCATTTTCAAGAATATGTAAGAAAGGCATTATTGGGAGACAAGTTTAGATGTGAGGTTTGAGAGTTGCAATGCTCAGACATGTAAGAAAAAATGCCATTTCCTCTGCCTGTTTGTTTTTAGATGCCCTAAGTAATATGAAATATCAGATTAGATGATCTAATAGATTCTTAAGGATTCATGTACTGTGAAACAGCTGCTGCTTCCTATTCACCATTTATAAATGCAATATTGGATAGCTGCATTCTAATTAGCATGATGGCACTGTGACCCAATGGGCTTTAGAATAGCCTCACTGGTATCAGCCTGAAGTAATGCAGTTGTAGCTGCAGTTTGTACAGAATTTTTGGAATACCTCAGGATAAAAGGCACTATACAAATGTAGGTCACTTTCATTAAATGCCTTGCAAATCGTTTATAATGCCTTTAAGTATCAGAACAGCCATACCACATCAATAATCCCTGCACATGTGTTTACTTTATTTTAGAGTTTGCCACAGTTCACTTTAAATGGCTTAGATACATTCAGTAATTCAGTTATAATGAAATGTGCAAGCTTTCAATAAACGTATGTGTTACAACTGGCCTCTGATGTAAATGCTTTGCCAATTATATGTACATTAGTGATGACTGTAGCAGGCTTGTAAATACTCTTTGTAATTTTTTGGCCTCTATTCTCCCATCCCTTGCATGAGCTTTATAGTGGTGTGTAATTCTAGATTTGCAGATTTAAGGCTAGGAGGGACCATTAGGTCATCTGGCCAGACAATCTTATCTGATTGCTTGAGCAATGAGTCCAAGAACCTTTTTGTTGGTCTAAAGGATATCTTCCACTCTGCATGTCTGCATGAAGACCTTCAGACATTAAAACTTAATTAGCGGCCTGAGAGCTTTACTCCGGTTGGTAACCATCCTCACAGTGTTGGCTTCTTCCCTTACTGTATCCTACATTACATCTTTGAAGAGAGTTGAAGATCCAGTGAGGAGAGCATCACCTTAGTTTTGAGCCTCAGCTGAGATAGTTTCAGACTCTAACCTACATAAAGTTTTATGGGGAAAATAAGCTTGAATTAATTCTTGCTAAACCTTTTTTCAACAGACCTCCAGATGTTATTTCCATTTTCTTTCCCATAATGGATGAATTCTTTTCAGAGAAACTGTGTGAGAGCCATATGCCATTTTAAATTCATTTTCAGCCTTTGAGTACATTACTGGAAGAACTCCTCACGGAATTTTAAGGCTTGTACATCCAGAAGAGATGCCAGATTTTCAAGGGCTAGGCATCTCTTTAGGTATATAGATGAAATCAATACAGATTTGAAGAATCTGAGTGTGCATAAAGGTTGGTAAATAGGACCTGAAGAGCTTGAAAAATCTTCTCTTTGTGTGGATGTATCTTTTGGAAAATACAGCTTTATTGTGATTTATGTGGTGCTTGGCAATTCTTTATAGTCACTAGATACCAGACTCATTAGAAAGTTGTAAATGTCCCCCTTTCCACCCACCACACAATTATGATGTTTATATCTTTGGACACTTCACCTGATGGCTGATACAAATATTTTTACTCTTCTCTGGTCTGTTAAGCACTGTCAAAAAGCCTACAGTCTTCCACCACTATGGTTTTATCATCTGCCAAATTCACAGATGCTCTCATTATGTGGGGTGGAAAAGGAAGATGGGGAGTCTGGATCTAAATGTGGTTTCATGTTTTGTGAAGTCTTATTTTACTCAGATAGATTTTGCAATCTGAGGAGAAGTAAAAATACAACCTATATGTGAGAGGCAGACAGAGAAGCAAGGAAGAGGTAGATGGCATTCAGGTGGTAGATGGCTCCTTGGAGTTTTGTGCCAGAACAAGGCACAATAATGGGGAATTGCAATCTGATAATTTAAGCAACAACTGGTCATGACTGAGAGCCCATAATAATTATTATGTTAATGAAAGCAAAAAGGCAGGAGAGGTCTCTATTCTCTTGACAGATAGGGATATGCTAATCAGACCTATGTCTACAGGAAAATATTGCAATTTCTTTAGAATAAAAATGCAAAACTGATTGCATTTTTGATTGCTCTATTAGCACAAAATAAAAATGCGCCTAAATTTTAGTTCTTTTATTATTACACTTAGGAACGTTTACTCACTGAAGGTAAAGTGCTTTGAGAAGGAAAACATACTTCCTCACAGGAGTTGCTTCCCATATTTGGAGTATGACTGTTTAAATTGTAGCTCAGCAGAAATATTTTGATTCTGTGGGGCACCAGCAGCTCAGCAACAGTGCTGCCTTTCACGTTCAGTTCTTAAGTGTAACAGATCATTTAGACCCTGGGTTGGCTAGGCTCACATAAACCAGGTTTACAAAGAGTTATAAAAGCTTGGCTTTCCTCCTTCCTTCTCCCCCACATTCCAGATTTTCCCCTTATAATTTTACCACAAGGCAATGCAGTCAAGCTTTTCTTGGATCATATGAATGTAGATCAATAAATATCAGTTGCAGAATGGGAACCTACGCACAGGCATGTGCTAGAAGTATGAAATAGTTATGTTAGTTTAAAGGCACTTCAAAGTTTGTTTTGTTTTATGTTTTCAGGGCACAATGCCTATGTTATATATAAGGTACCAAGCTGAAGTTGGAGAGGAAGAGGAAATTTTTTTCTGAAAAAGCAGCAATGCTGGAATGTGCTGTGGAGACTCAGATTGTTTTTCAGCTCTAGAGGCATGTATGGTAAGCAAAATGATGTTATCTCTGTCTGGATAAGGGTACTACACATTATGGAATAACCTACATTTCAGCTGTTATCACATAGTTATTGTCTGTAGATAGATGCAAAGCATTTTATGGTAACAAGATGTCTGGTTCTACAACAGAATGTTAAAATCATTATGGCAGTTTTTTTTCTGCCAGTGCTTAGACAATGAGTCAGCCTTCACCAGAGACCTTGTCCTCCCCTCCATTCATATCCCTCTTGCAAGAGATAAATGACTTTGTTAGCTCTGAAGTGAGAACCAGAGTGATATTCAACCATTTGCAGAACAATACTAAAAGATAAAGCATTATTTAGCAGAACTTGTATGTGACCAAATGGTCCCAACATTTATGCCAGTCATTTTCATCTTCCTACGTTATCTCAAACACAGGAGCTAGATCAGTGAGTTTTAGATCAAGACTGTGCTCCATGTAGTGTATGGAGCAACTCAGCTAAAGTCACGATTCTGTCACTCAACTGACCATCACTGTATTCCAGGATAGAATTTCTAAAGAGTTACACTTTCTCAACAAAGGATTTCGATCTTTGCATGGAAATTCCTGTGGAAGGCCAGCATAGTTACTTGTCCTTTTGATTGTGTTATGATGGAGGAATTGCTGCAATGAGACCAAAGGCAGAGGCTGCAGGGCATTGCACCTTTGCAGTTAGTTAACTCCTTCGAAGTGCAAGGTTGGACTGGCATTGTATAGAAGGATGCTGAATCAGCAATGATGATGGGAGCCTATGAAGCTTGGTAAATAGAGAAAATCAAGCATGTGACTTGGGATGAGCTGTTGTAAAGGCAATTGTTTCCTGTATGAAAAAGTGTTAATTTCGTAATGGTTTGCCTTGAAAGAAACAAGATGCAAGATTTCACAGATAGGAGTCATGATAATCAGATTTTACTTACCCACCTTCTGCAGGCCTGTTGCAAGAGTCTAAGCAATCACTATCCTTATTTGTGCTGCCATGTGTTAATTTATAAGTTGAGAAGTATCAACTCCCAGGGTGCTGTTTTAAATTTTTTTTAAGTTAGAAGCAATCATTGTATTTATCTTGCCCAACTTCCTACATAAAGCAACCCTAGAATTCCAGCTACAAATTATCACTCTTACAAAGTACTGTGCAATCCCTGGCCAGCTACAGCTGTATTCATGATGAAATGAGTGGTCTGCACACTGATGCAACTTCTCTTCATTCACATGGCAAGGAGCAACACACCGTGTTGCGTGGACAGAAAAGGATGAGTAGTTTCTTTTGGATTTCCTGATATATCTCTCCCACAAAGTATGACACACAAAAGAACTGTATGACTTTTCATACAGAAAGCAGTATCTCTTTTATCAGGAATAACTTTTCGTGAAAAGGCTCTTTTCATTTATTTAGAAGCTTTAGTCATATAAAAATGTCATCAAGAAGTATTTTCTCCCTTCTTTATTAGCTTCACTGTGAGTAAAATTGTTTTTGCTTGAACTTATAATAATATATATGAACTTATAATAATTCATATGTAGTCATGTAATATCGATATTTATATGCAGACATTCATGGCTTTCTATGTGCACAATCATATATATCTGTAGCAGAGTACCAGATCAAGTCAATCAGAGATTGTGTCTCTTGGTCTGTCACACACACACACACACACACACACACACACACACGTTGAAAACCTGAAAGTTTAGCACTGCACTGTAAAACTCAGTGAGACAGACCTCATCCTAATGAAGGCCAAATTGGATCTTTAGAGCCCAGTCCTGATGATTTGCATGAGGCCTTCCGTGAACAGATACCAGAATGTGTGTATGTAAATGAATGCTTAGAGTTAACTCTGTGCAACCAGACTGGGTGCTTTCAATAAAGCTGCTGATACACAGCAATGATTCACAGTAATAGTGACCCTTGGTACATTAATATCAAGTTCCCCACATTCTATGACACAGTACCTTGATGAAGCAGAATTGAGAAATCTGGCTTTCAGCTCCATAGGCATATGGCAATCTGTTGTTAATAGAGAAAGTCAACATCTGATAGTGCTAAATGTCGTTTTGGGGTACCTTGCTTTTTCATTAAGTCCAAAAGATGCCTTTGATTTTAAGAGCTTCCAACTGAGCATGATTTACAAAACAATTTAATTTTTGTTCTTCTGATATGTGAAAATATGAAAGTTTGAATAAAGGATTTCAGAAGAAATGGGTGCTTAAATTAATTTTAAAATCATATTAGATCCTACTCCTTTTTTCCTCTTTATGTTCTGCTTACGTCACAGAGCAGGAACACAGACTTATTAGAGTTTTCAAGTCATGTGGGGAGGATAGGTCCAGTGCAAACCCTCCTGAACCTCATTTCTGTGGTCTGTAGAGAATGTAGCAACAGTGAGGAGACTCAGACCCAGCACAGAGGAGTCTGAACAACAGAAATTTTTTGGAGACTGACAAATGCCTGTCCTAGCAGCTGGTAGGCTGGTTGTCTTGAGTTTGGTCCAAATACAGGTTGGTAGGTTGCAGCTACACGCAGTTAGAAGCATCACATTTGCTTATAAACCAAGGACCTCAAAGAATTTTCCAAATGTTAGTCAGTTAAGCATTGTACCATGTGCCATACTTACCTGTAATGTAAGTAAATATCAATGGATATATTTTAAAAATGGTCAGACTTGAATTCCCTGAAACTACTTTGGAAACCTAGGATCAAGCACTATCAGAGCTGAGGAGAGACCTTGGGATTTGTAACAATATGCTGCAGGTATTGGCTGTTTAACATCTTTGCCAGAATCCAATAGCAGCAAGATGAGAGGCACCACATCAACCTCTGAGGCAGTCTCTGAGTAATGCCTTTGTTTCTCTCTAGCTGCATCTGCGAAAAATATATGCTTGTTCCCTCCATCAGATCAAAATAACAGAATGGGTTTAGATATTCTATTCCTCATCTCTGTCAGGCAATACAGTACTTGGTAAAAGACGTGGAAAAAATAAAAAGGACATCATGAACAAGGAAAGCATGCTCAAGTCTGACAGCACAAGTTCCAGAATACAAGGGAATTTGTGCAAAGCGTGTCTGCTTATACAAGTTAGCAACTGGGAGAGCTGCCGTAGAGAGATTTGCAAGGAGCAGTTCTGACTCTGGGCAAAACAGATGTAGTTGCTTTGCCTTGTTCACATCTGATTTGAGATACAGTGGGAAGGATAATCTGTGTGAATTCTGTACTGAGATGTACAAAATGCTCAGGAGCTTCTACCAGCTGAGATCAATGTAAGTAACCGTGGCAAAGATAATTTGAGAGAGCACAGATAGGTCAAAGGTTGAAAACTCACATTTTTGCCCTTTGTATTCCAGCACTGTTGTTACTAGTAGAAGAGTTGCTGCTGCATAGAAGCTGAGATGGCAGTAGCACAGATTGGGTGTCCTCCATGTTTTCAGAAGACAGTCTTTAGAAATGTCATTAATCTATATCAGACTTCCCAGGTATTTTGTTGCAAGAAATATGTCTATTTATACAAGCACACACCTGCAATTCCTGAAGATATTTTGCTTGATAAAGTCCTCATTAATTACAAGTTGACCTAGTTCGAGTGACAAATTTAGAGCATGTAAGGCTATATTGTTTAAATTAAGATCTTTAAATTAAGATAATTTAACTTAAGATAGAAATTAAGATTGATCCAAAGAAAAACTTGATCCACCTGATCAAAATATGCCATTTCCAACTTTAGTGAATCACTTTCACTTTAGTGAATCACAGCTTTGGGAATTGCTGTGGACATCACTAAGCAAAATGCCTGGCATTTAAAGTTGCTGGTTTATATTTAGTGAAATACAAAAATTTGGCAAGTGCATTTAAGTCAGGACACATAGCCCAAATGGAGGCTTGGGTATTATTTACTCAGAATTTTCAATGAATATTCTTTCAGGAGTGTGCATTTCAGAGGTAAATATACATAGGATCAGCAATTTCAGAAACAGGGATATAGCCACATTTTCACTGAGTAGCACTTTCTGAGTCAATTCTGCTTCATGTATTGTCATGAATTAAAACCAACAAATTTTAAGAATGTTGAATATGAAAGCTGGATATGGGTAAGCTGGGACCCAGAAACAGAGGAATGACTTCATTTGAACAATATGTCAGTTCACTGGCTGGCATCACAACAGTTCAGTGATGAAACTGTTGGAATACTGCGGCTTTCTCTTTTCATCTTTTAATATGTCTGTATTTGTATGCTAATGTCATGCTATATTACAGTAGCACTGTAGGAGTCAGTTAAAACTCAGCTCCTAGTGATAAGAAGTATTTTAGAAAAAGAAAATAATAGGAGCAGTCAATGCTCTGCAGAGCTTACCGTCTGTAACCCCAGTTGTACAGCCTGTGGTAACCTCCAACACTCCACTGACATCACTGGGAGAATTAAAAATGTGTTAGTTCTCATTGCAGTCCATCTTACCTAACCTCTTATGTAAGTAAAACAGAGAGGCCATGTATTTTGCTGAGTAGAGACAGCAGGCTGAATTGGGACCCCAGAGATGGTTACATGGATCAGTTGTTCAGGATTGTACCAAGCCCTTTTCCTGCCCCATCATGATCAAGTAACTTTCTTGTGGCAACCACAGTAATTCCCTGCAGGGGGGAGGGATATTAAGAAAGTATGTTTTGAGTCTCTTAATGTAATTTAGCAGCAGGAAACTAGGAAGGAGTGCCAGAACTATGTGAATAGCCAGTTCTTTGTGCAGCACTTGCAAATGCTCCACCTAGGCCGCAGCAGGGCAATTGCTGATTCATATAAATTTATTACCAAGAAGTGTTTGTCTACAAGTACGTTCCACACCTGATTTAAGGCTTTTCATTTACATGTGACTTATGTAATAGTAAATTTACAGTTTAAATGTGGTTAATGAAAATTAGTATTTTATTCACTGGAAACAATTTCATGCCAAGAATGTTTCTCCCCCCAAGGCCAAGTAAATCTTTTAGGTGACAGTGTTGTCAACACCTCTTAGCACTGAATGTAGTACATAGCACTTTTTTGCACCTGAGTACTGTGGAAGAGTCCTTGTTATAGTTCTGTGGTAATCCAGCCATGAAAACATTTCACTGTAATAAATATTCACTTAGGCCAAGTCTGTAAGGATTAAAAATAACTACTTAAGCATAGTCTGTATTGAAGAACTTGTGTTAAAGGAATGATCTAGACTGATGATATCCAAAGGCACATAGAGTAAAAGTGACCTCTATCAGGTCATGCCTCTATTCAGTGGCTGTTTCATTCCACAGTGAGAGTAAGTCAGCCATTTAATCATGTTGTTTCTTCCCTCTATCATATTGGTTACATGAATATATTAATAATAGTTAGCCACAGAAGATTAATGAAGTAGTTTAGGTGGCAAATACCACATGATGCATGATGGTTAAGAAAAAACCCTACCACCAAAACAACAAACCCACCAGTCCTTGCTTGTGTACTTAAAAAATAGTGAAAAATATCAAGATAAATTTACCCATCTGCTGCCTTCCAATAAAACACATCAGGGATGAATTTGGCCCCCTTTTATTCAATTTGTCCTCAATTTGCTAAGCTCATTAATTTTCTCTTGTTTTACTCTCTGTTAACTGAGAAGCAGTAGCCTCTTTGCAATAGGCATTAGAAGCAGGAAATCTCAGGATATGTTTCTAATTGCCAGAGTTTCTTTCCATTTTTCTGATGTTTCTGTTCTTAAGGAAGCACAAGGGGGTTCATGAAGTGCCACTGGAAAAACAGAGAAGAGTATCAAGGTCAGGGTGAAAACCACACAAGAAGCAGGAAGAGATGCTTGCAGTTAGGTTCATGACCTTTTTATTTTTTTCTCATTGTCCAGGAGAGGGAGGAAGGGGATTAGAGAAGGAGATATAGGAAGTTAACATTAGAGCAGATGTATACATAACCCCTGTTAGAAAACATCAGAGTTAGGAAGCTCATGCTGAAGCTGCTAAAAATTGTAGGGTTCTTACTGCTGAACATCTGGGAAAAACAGATGTATGTCTGGACTTTGTTCCCCAACAGCTAAGATAGTTCCAATAGGTAGATGTCAAAGCCCAGGTTTCAGAAAGACAACTGAACAATAGAAAATAATTGAAATATGTTTGGTTATTTAAAAAAAAAATCACTTAAAGCAAAACAATACACTTCAGCTGGAAAACTTAAGTTCTTACCAAGTATAGTAATTTAAGATGTTCATAAAATCTGACCTTAATGAGTCTTGAAATCCTCATTAAGATAGAATCATAGAATTATTTAGGTTGGGAAAGACATTTAAGACAGCTCTTTTCCTGTCTTTCTCTTTGTGTTCTGACTTGGATGTAGTAATACACATGTTATCCTCCACAAATACATGAAGGGAAAACTGTGACCATGTCAGAGTGCCAATCAATTTCGTCTGCACTTGCTGAGGTCTCAAACATTTCAGTTTAGGCACATTTCTGAAGAACATAGAATCCTTCTTTCCAATGCTTTGGGGAACAGTTTTAGTGCATCACCACAAACTGAGATGGTAAAAATCTGATAGAAAAATCAAGCACAATCTTTGCCTATTTCATTACATATGGAACTGCATTGCATTTTTTAGTACTCTTAAGACAAGAGTATAAAACTCAGTGACTCTGAGGCAGTGGGTGATGGATCACTGCAACCAAAAGATGCCTGTAGAATGAATATAAAACTGATGTTTTTTTGTGAGGTTGGAAAGAATGAGAAGTCTTTTTGAGTGGGCTCCAGAAAAGTTGCTACACTAGGTGTGTAGGTGATCTTCACCACCTCCATATTAAAACTGCCCATTACATGGTCACCTAAATTATACTCTGAGCCACACTTCCAGTGATAGTAAAAAATGCCAAGAAGCTACAAACCAGACTTCAGCCAAGTACAAAACTAACACTTTGAATTGCAGCAACTTAATTTTTCCAACCACAATCAACAAAAGAATAATGTGTAAAATGATGAGTGGAAAGAGTAGTTAAAATATTGGTGTTCTGACTGTGAGTAGCTGTTCACCTACCAGCTTATTCTATATGCAATGAAGACACTCCAGAACTTAGATGTCTTTTGAGACTATGTATGATATTCTCTGGTGTTTTGCACAAACAAAACTGTTTCAAGTCTGTTTCTAAAACTTTTAACTTTGTAATATCCAAGACAGTGACTCTCTTGTGTGTCAGGGAGCTCTCAATAGTCATCTGTTGATAGAAGAAACGGAGTTCTGGGAATTCCAGTTTATGTCTGGATGGGATGCTGTTGGCATCAGTGGGGAGTCAGACAATTAGACCAGGCTTTATTTGCCTTTCTTCTATGTGACATTGAAGGGATATTAGTGAAAAATCAATTCAATTTCTTGTATACCAATGATAAGGCATAATTGTCTCTACTGGATGATCAGAAGTCATGAGAGTATCACCAAATGTGCCTGCAATTAATACTTACCAAGACTGTTTGAAGTTTGGTGTGATTGGATGCTGGAAACAGGAAAAATTGTTTTATTGAACAGAAAGAAAATAAAATTCAGAAAAAACCCAATGAATTTTGTTTTTGTAAGCACTCTTGAGGATAATAATCCTATTTGAGATGTTGCTGAGCTTCCTGGGGCGAGCTAGTGTCAGGACACCTTTTCTAAACCAATAAGATGATGTCCAGGGGTTTCTTGTTGACATCAGGGAAGCCAGAAACCGGGATGATGGATTTGTGGGAGCTCCCTATTCAGTCAACAAAACAATAATAGCTGCATCTAGACTTTTAGAGCATGAAGCCCTTCCCAAAATAGGAGTTTGCCTGAATTCTGGGCTTTACTAGATCTGAATATCAGGGTTTGATCTGCAAGCAGAGAGTGATGGACCAGTTGTAGTATACCATCATATAATATGCTCATCTAGGGAATTGCCAAGATTAAAACAATTGCTTACTTATACTTACTCTGTGAGAACTTCCTTAAGATCTACAGATACTGATGATCCATTATTACTTCCTTAGCAAATTTATTCTTTGTCCATTTTCCAGCTTCCAACAATGTTCTTTGTTTATGCTGCTGCCTTAGTGTTTCCATTTTCTGTACACCTTTGAATATTTAAATTTTGTTCTAGTGCAGATATAAATGAATTTGTGAAATATTGTAATTAATCCCAAAATGGTATTTTTTTATTCCTCATTAAAAGTCTGTTTTTATGCTTCTTGTTTTTAACTGCTTTCAACTTGCATCTGAAAATCCCAGCAATCTTAGTATAGCTTCAGAGAAAATAAGTCTGCTGAAAATTAATAACTGTATTTTTTGGTTGAGAGTGTCTTAATTTTTATTGATAAAAGATCAGTGTCTGTAAACGAAGATAAGTTACCTATGAACACCTGCATGAAGCTAATTAGTCTTAAACCAAATACATAAGGATTGGGATAAACACCTGATTGTTTCTTTTAGCTGTAGCCTGAAAAGTATAATATTCTTATGTCTTATAGAAATCTCTGTTAACAGTAAAGGGAACATGTTCAAATACTTGGGAGCCATGTCTACAACCGGAAAACTTTCAGACATTGGCATTTTTACCAATGGTGCCTGAGGTCAGCAAAGATAGCAATAAAAAGCTATCTGAAGTCCCTGAAGGCTTCATCTACTAGTAAACATTGCCAGGAAATGTTCCTTAGCATCAGAACTGTTCTCTGTGCTAGTGGGTTTTTAGAAAAGTTCTTGGCATAGTTTCAACTCCACCAGCTGCGGTTCTCCTACACAGTTCATGAGTGGTTTAAGAGTTAGCAGTTTGCAATGAAGAGTTCGGGCGTGGCACCCTGTTACAGAGTATATGATAGCAACATGGAACAGGACTGTGGAGAGTAGCACCAAAGAACATATTCAAGTGTGTGTTAGCCCTCTTAGCCCAGCTATACACTATTTGAATTTCAGTAGCAGCAAGTTTGCCTGAAAAGCAATTTAGGGAAATTGTGCCTACAGTTCTAGAGACCAGGCTGGCAAAGCACCAAAGACCAGGGTGTGAGTCATTGCGAGGTATCCACCAACCTCACTTTCACTGACTTGCTGCCTGACCTTGCCTATAGCCTTCAGAGCCTGCAGGATAATCTTATTGTGAGGAGCACACTGCTGAGATATTTTGGATTTACTTTCCTAAAGGTGAAAGTTCTTGTTTACCCGCAGAACATTCACAGTTTAGCAAATTGCCAGCATTTCCTCTGCAGAGCCTTGCCAGCATCACTTAAATTGGAATAACTGCTTCTAGAGTAATAAAGCCTAATTTAGTCTCCATGGCTGATTCACTGGCAGGCATCTTGATGGAGAACTATCACTTATGCTACCTAAAATGATGATTTTTTTTTTTTTTTTTTTTTTTGGGGTTTAAAACCCCCCATCTGGTGGAGAAATT
>VXBI01014346.1:289589-393055 GCA_013397375.1 Toxostoma redivivum
TTTTTTTTTAGTCGGTTGGAAACTCCGCATCTGGTGCAGAAGTTAATATATTATGATAAGGCAACCTAGGGGCAAACCCTGATCCTTGCTTGTGTTCACCCTTAGTCTGACCGGAACTCTGTTCCACTGCTGATCTTTTAAGTTGCTCAGTTGAGATTTAGCACTAAGTGAAAGTTCATAGCATCATTTCTGGCACTGTAGCAAATGAGATCCTGTGGGAGAGAAGAGAGAACATGTATCTCTCTTCTCCTATACTCGCAAAGCTGATAGGTACTCCCACAATACTTGGGAGGTGGCTGAGTTACCCTTGCCATCAGAAGCTTTGCACTGCAGAGGTGAAAGAAATTACAAGTTCTGACTTTCAAAATGTACAGTTAGAAATGTGTGGTACAGAATTCAGAGAAGAAGAAAGAGGGTGATGGTCAGCTGGTAGCTACTTAAAGCCAAGAAGTTCTTGCTGCTCTGTTGGGATTCCACTGGGAAGGCAGCACTGGAAGATAAGAAAAGTGCCAAATGGAAAGGAAAAGGGACAAAAATTTCACTATGTAGGAGTCAGAGAGCAAACAAGCTTGCCAGAGAGGATAAAATAGGGAGATGACAGGGAATGGTGACTAATGGAATAACTAGAAATGGCAGTTGCATGAATGACCCATATGGTACAGACCAGCAATGACATGCCATGCGTTCTCAGGAGTAGCTGTCAGTAGCACCCAGTAGAAAATGAAGCTAGACGAACTGTTAGCTTCATGCTAGTGACAAGTGCTCAGACTTCAGACTGCCTGGAACTTCTCTGGCAAAGGACACTGATTGGCTCCCAGGCTGCTGCTGAGGAGGCCAAGGACTGAATGCTCCTTTCCCTCTTGGGGTGGTCTTGCTGGTCTCAGGCAGCTGCGTGTGTGGCAGAGACCCTCTCCTTGCCATGGCTTGTCTTGTACCTATTCTGCAGACAGAAGGCCTCTGTCTGCAGACTTGTTAAACTGGCATCTTCTATCAGCAGTAGAGTCATTAAAAGAAACATGTAGGAAGGGAGAGTGTATTTTGCCGATGCTCTTTATTTTGATCATACAAAGAAAATGACAATTTTTATATAGAAGCCATTAGGGATGCAGGAGGCATCGGTTCCTAGCTCTGGGGTTCTTTCTTTTAAACAGACTGTGGCAATGCAAATACAGCCCGTCATGATATTTATATCTTTAATTCTTGCATTCACCACATTACTAACACACTGATGGGTCCCTTGTTCTTCATTTGTCTATTTCCTTAAACTTTCTGCCCTCTTTTTTTTTTTATTATTATTTTTTCTGTCATGTGTGCAGTTCTTGAAGGTCAATCAGACGTCACGGATAGAGCCATTCTGTTCATGAGCTTGCAAGCAACTTGTTTATGAATGAAGAAAGCTTTGTGAACTTCCAGGGACATGCTGAGCTTTTTTATAAAACTACCAGTGGGACAAGGAGCTTGGGAAAGTAAGGCCTCTTACGGATACAGAAAACGGAGGCACTCTGCCAAAAAACCTAGGCTGACATTCCAGTTTGTCAGAATCTTGTCCAAGTAACAAGTTTCTAGAAAACAGATCAGGTATCTGCATATCCAGGGTTCAAGCTGACCATATGTGAGCACAGGGCAGTATGTATGCTAGGACACTGCCATAGCAAATGCTTAAAATGTGACCATAAAGGTGTCATAACATGAGCAAGTCAGGAATACCAGAGCTCCATGGAATGAAAACAGAAGGATAAACACACCTTAAAGAAAAAAACCCTAACCCTTGGGAGTGTACTAGTACTTTTTAAAAGCCAAAGCATGCAACTGATTATTAGATATTTTAGACATCAGTAGAACAATTAGAAACAATTGTTTTGAATATCTTGGATTCTATTTGAATCTCAGATTCTGTGGCCTCTGACATGTATAGGACTCCTACTGCATGTAGCTGGGAAAAGAGGAGAGGAACCAGCAGACTCTTTTACCTAGCCTAAGTTTGCTTTTCTTTAGTTTAAAATTTAGGTGCCAACACAGTTGAAGCCAGCTGCGTACTGTTTAATGGAATTTTCATTGTTGTGCTCATTCCAGTTCCTTCAGGGAAATACTGATCTCCTTCCTGAAAGCAGTTCTAGGAGCACACATCAAAGTAAGACAGAGGTGGGCAAGCAGAGATCTGAGCCAAGCCTCCACATACTTCCATGACAGTTGGCTCTGCAGCCCTTGGAGACTACATGTAGTCTTCTTCCAAATGTCTTTGGAGATTTTTTTACACAATGGTAATAAGGACAAAACCTGAACAAAACAAGCCAGTAATGCCCAAAGCTCTATCCACCAAACAGCCAGAGTAGCTTGAAAATGCTTGCTGACATGAAAGGAACAGTGATTTGTGAAAAATTTCGTTACAGGTACTTCTTGCTTCTTTATCACTCCAAGAGCAGATTTGCTCTGACTTCCCTTTCCCATATCATCATCATTATCATAATCACTTTTCTTCTCATGGTCCTCATTTCCTTGTCCACATGCCCTTGTCTCTTGGGGTGTTTCTAGTTCCATGCATGATTTTCTCTTTTTGTTTTAGTCAGGCTATTTTCATGTGTGGATGTGGCAGTTTAGGGACATGGTTTAGAGTTGGAATTGGCAGATTTAGGTTTATGATTGGACTTGCTGATCTTTAAGGTCTTTTTCAACCAAAATGATTCTATAGTTATAAGTCTATGATTCTATGTCCCATGACATCTGGACACACTTAAGCCCTGTAGATAAAAGGGGAATGTTTCCCTTAATCTCAGATTCAATGTTTTAGCCAGTAGAATAAACCAGCAATTTTGGCCAGCTCCTGAATCCCTCATTTGAAATATGGTCACCACAGTTCCACCTCATTATTGTGTATAAGCAAACCTTCATTTTTGCCTCCAATGACTTTGGGTGTGGCCAACTTTTAATTGTTTTAGGGGGAAAGATAAGGCTCATCTCTGACATGAGAAACTTAATGTATTTCAAATCTATTTTCAGCAGAACCTTCTGAAAAAAGAGTTGTAAAAATATATTTAACATGCACAAAGCAATATCTCTCACTAATTTAATTGTTGGAAACATCTATTCTTTTGCAGCACAATGTGCAAAATAAAATAATAATTCTCTGACAGACATTTAGCATATGTAATTTATTTTCTAATAGCTAATTTTAGCAAAGTCCTGTAAGCATCCAAAAAAATGTTAAGTATTTATATGCCTAATGGCTGTAAGACATTTGGTACTGGTCACCTTGTACAGCTTAGAGTAAAAGAACTGCTTTGAAATATTATCTTTGTTTTGATATTTCAGAATATTTCAGAAGTACAAATTAAATCTCCCATGCTCCAGCTGTACTCAGAGCGGGTGTAGTTTTTCCTCTAGGTATCTATCCTGTCCTATATCCAAAATATGAAGTTCATTTCAAGATGAGCTATTTCTTCAGCTGGGATTGCAGGCCTTGCTAAAGCTGGAGATAAAAAACACCAACCAATGTGAGAGAAAAGTTTAGAGGGACTGAAGAATACCTGAACTGTACTTTTAGAAGATCTATAGCTGTTTTCTTGAGAGGAAACAACCATACAACTGAGCAACTGAATCAGGAAGGAAGTTGTCTTGTGTATAGGTAGGAGGCTGAAGGAAAGAATAGGAACTATTATATATTTATGTCTTGAATGTACTCCTCAGAATTAACAAAGCTAAAATATTCTTGGAGAGAATAAACACTGGAGGCCATTGAGTGCTACTTTCAAGATGGAAGAAAGTCAGTCGAAAATCAGCTCAGAAGATCAAATCACCATATGAATTACTGCATGTGTTTTGACTGACAAAGGAAGACTGAAGCCAAATTAGTGACCCCTGCAAATTTACCTTGGAGGGCTGGGGAAGAAAATCCTTATTTATACAGTTACTGTACCAAGCGTAAACATTCATCTGCTTTCCATAAATGAAACCTCACTGGTACCCATTTAGCAACTCCTTAAGGTGAGACTTGAATTGTGGAGCGACAATTTTGTATTTTGTGCCTTATCTGATACCAAAGTTTCTCCTGCTGCAAAAGTACAGCCTTATGACTCTAATACTAAGAATTCCTTCTGCCCTGAAACTTTCCATATAAGGATTTAATAAAGAAAGAGGATTTTTGTTTATGCCAAAATCTATTCTGCTATTTGGAAGCCATTAGAAAACATTACGGTCACTAATTCATTCAATATTTTTTGACAAAATATTGGCATGGTTTAGACCTTGCTGTTTTTCATAGACAAAGTCAGCACCAGAGTTTGTTTTCATTTTTGCTACAAAGGCTTTGCAGCACATGTGATAAAACCCCTTCTTCCTCTGCTTATCTTCCATGAGCTTAAAGTACAGATGGCAGAGTTTTCTTAGGCACGTGCACAGATTCAGAAGGGGCAGGCTCTAATAATCCTAATAATCACAAAAGCCTCTCCTTCCTTCCATTTCTGTCAGTTCCCACTCAATCCTGGCTTTAAAACTCCCTGACTGGTGAGCTGCCCAGTGCACTGCAATTGTCTCCCTGCCTTGTAAGGGGCAGAAGGATGTTCAGCCCATCTTGCAGTAGCCAGAGCAGGAAGTTCTCCTGCCAGCTATAATGCAACTAAAAGCCTTCAGTATTGTAGCTAGGAGACCTGAGCTTTCCCTAGCTACAGACATAAGGATCCTGGAAGTTTTAGGGCCACCCACCTAGAGCAGCTGATGACAGTAGGAGTAATAAGACTGGAGCAGTTCCTGTTACTGTAGGGTGAGCATGGCAGGGAGGCAGTGAGCCTCTACAAAAGCCTGTATTGTACTAGCTACAATAAACACCTCTGCCTATGATTAAGATACAGGTCACCAAGCACTCACTCAATATCCTTTGCTGTAGGTTGGAAAATAGTAGTCTAGTCCTGAAGTCAGAGTCAAGCAGGACACTTAAGTGATGCCCATCTACAGAAAATGGCAGATGTCATGCAGAATGGTGTTCTGGTGCTGAGGGGAAGAAGTGCCCTGATGGGACGTCGCAGAAGGCAAAAGAGAAAGAGCATGAAAGGTTTCCTAAACTAAATATTTCCCAATTCCAGCTCGGAAACAGGTATTCTTTAAGTCCACAAATAGCTTCCACACTTGAGAAATATCAAGCTTCTGTCAGAATGGTCCCACTCAATTTATGTTCCCTAACTCGCAAAACAGTCTCATCTTGGCACCCCAATCCTGTTGCTTCCCTACTTGTTCCTTGCTTTGCTCAAAGTGTTTCTCCTCATCACTATTTTCCTGCCTGATGCTCCTAGAATTTTGTCTGTCTTTAGTTATTTGTTCAGAGCTCTTTCTTCTTTACCATTTCTCAATCTCCCAAGTGTTTTTTGCACTTTCTTCTGGTATTAGATTGGTAAGGAACTTGCGGAAAGCTTTTTGGAAAACATGTCCTATTTTTTCTGGTTATCTCTTGTCCACAGAGATTCATGCTTTATTTGCAAGTGCTGGTGATTTAAATATCTTTTTGGAAAAAATTATTCTTATCAGGCAGGAATTTTTTATATATATGGAGGGACTGGACTATGTCTATAGTGTTATGCTAGCTTTGGGCAAGACTTTGACCCAGTTTTCCACATAAACTATATAGTAGTTACTATTCCAGTTCTGGTCTGAAGTGACCCACTGGCTGTAAATTAACTAAGGCCTTGGACACAGACTGACACATGAGTGATTTTTGTTCATGATTCATTTTTATTCTGACAGACAGTTCACACAAACCAGAAAAGGAACTTCTGCAAACTCAAGCTGAGCTACCAAAAACCATCTTGGTGTAGCTGTAAGATTTCAGACTTGTAAACTTCAAGAGGCAATGAGCAAGGAACTGCCTGGCAAAAATTTAGCGAAGAAGTTAGTGAAAATATATTGGACACTTCTTTGAAAGCAGGGATCAAGAGTCAACACAGTAAAAATTACACAGCAGATGATTGATCTGAAATACTCATTGGCACAGATGTGGAGACTGAAAGTTTACTAGATTTTCAGAAACAGATGAATGTGAACATCCAGGGAAAATTATGAAGAATACGAAATTCTTGTGCTTTGTAGAATAAGCCAACTGTAGTAGCAAGTTCTCTTCAATTTACAACTGCCTTTTGCTGTCAAATAAAAGCTGGTTACTTTCTGCTCTGATCATGTTTTCTTTTTGGCACACAGTACTTCAAGCACGACCAGAAGTACTGTGATTTCTGTGGAGCCCCAGATGAGACTTTAAGACAACTGTGACTTCTTGAAGAATGAAGCTATATAATCTTATCTGGAGAGTCTCATGTCAATCCCATAATTTATATTATATACAACATATTTTTTTCCAGCGTTGGGAAATGATCCAGTATTTTTTTTATACAAACCAGTTTTCCACAGATCTCCATCATACAAGTAATTGTTATTTTTACACAGCGACAATTGAAAAAACAGTTAATTTTGCTCTTAAAATAAAAAAAAGAAACAAAAACAAAAAAACCCAACCCCCCCCCAAAAAAAACCCCACCAAAACAAAAAATAAAACCAACAAAAAAAGTATGTGTATATATATATATATATGTATGGTAAAATTCCAGAATAGCAATCTTACTACAATAGGAGAATTAGTCAAATGGATCATGGCATCCTGCATTTCTGAGCTCTCTACTTTCACATCATTTGCTTGAATTAAAAAGAATCTTTTCTCTGGATATCTAATCATATGTACAAACTGCCATAAAGATCAGTTTTGGAGAAATTGGAGGCCTGTGGGGCAGCAGAATGAAAGCCAGGACTTATTTCTCAATTTTTTTACCTGTGTAAGTCCTCTGACATGGCATACATATTGTGGTCCTTGGATGCAACAGTGACATAGATTGTCCCTTCCTCTTGTAAAAAAGGTGTGATTGAGCAGCTGCTGCTGCTGCAAGAGCACTATGACTTAGCAATGTCCTGTTGAGCTACAAATAATATACTTAAAAATAAAAATTCCCCAAAGTCTTCAAAAAAAACATTTGGAAATGAAGACAGATTAGTTTCCACACTGAGATTTCAATGAAAGTATACTCAATCTATTTGAATGGAATATAAAGGACTCCTGCTTTTTTATTCCACATTTCCATCTCTGTATGAGTCAGAGGCCACATTTTCCCAGGTGGAAACGGCTTTTCCATACCAGCATCATATTACTGAGGCACAGGTGGTCTAGAAGCACAGATAGTACTGCTAACTTGGCTACAGAAGCTCTGTGATATTGGTGGCACAATTTATACACTATATTAAAGTTTGCAGGAGACAATACCAATCATGTCTTACTGGAGGTCTGAATCAGAACAAAGGATTTGCACACAATTCCTGAGAAATTCTCAAAAGCAGAGGTATTATTTCTATTGCAGTAATATTGTTTAGGTTTAGTGAGATTTTAACATGTAGGATAAGGCATGTGGATAAAACAATCCCAAAGTCTTGGAAGTAACCATTTTCTAGATCTGAAGAATAAATTAGATTAGTAGTTCCTATTAAACACTTAGGCAGCCACAACTGTTACTGAGCTGCCATTAAGTTAATGGGAGCTTTGCTTAGTTTGAAAGATCTTACCTTGAGCTGAGAGTTTGACTTATGAAAAACTCTGGACTTGGTCCTACTCTTTGGGTTAAATAAAATAATAAAATAAATAATAAAATAAAATTATTTTCATCTATAACATGTTGGGATTGTACAGCCTCACAACTCTGTTACATTTGCTTGAGGTTTTGTTCTTAAATTCTTAAATTGTTAAATCAAGAATTGCTCCCGTCATTTGGATAATGTATGACGAAAACTGTCAGGACTCAGAAGGGTATTGGTAGAAACAGATGAAGGAAACATCAAGAAATCATTCTTAATTTTCCGACATCCAAAATCAGAGTTGGATGAAAAGTTCCCTTCTTACTGCTATAAGTAGTTTCTGTAATTGGCAAAATTGCCTGTTATTGTTTGAGTGTGTTTGAATCTCCTGTGGTAGGTTTTATGTGTTTGAGAATTGCCTGGAAAGAAAAGCAGTGGTTTCCCAAGTCACTGTTCCATTCACACAGACTGGGCTGGAGGTATGAGATTAACAGGGTCTGACATGAATGGAGCTCCTTCTCTCTCAGGCCTATTGGAAAACAAAACACACACCAGCATACATTTGAGGAACTGTGAGTTGACTTTGGAGAGCACTGGTATTTTTACACGATAACAGTCTATTGGATTCCCTCATAAGTCTTTCAGTTCTTCATTACATAAGGACTTCTCCTGAACTGCAGGGCAGAGAGCAGCATGTATGTAATCGCTGTTTCACACTAATGCATCACATGTGCTTTGGATTTCAAACATCAATATTTGTAGGAACATACAGTAGGGCTCTTTCTATGAGCGGGGACTGGATTCTCACACTTACCACCCTTCATGGACTCTTCATAATTCACTGAGCATGGGCTTTGCTTTTTCTTTATTTAAATTTTGTAGTTTAAAGTGCTCCTTTATATTTAAGTACCATAGAACTCTTCAGTAATAATCCCAACATGACATTTACAAGAAGAGGCTTTCTTATACCTGGAAATTTCTGTACAATCTTTATTTCTCTCCTAAGATAATTGTTTTAATTGATCTTTCCAGACAGGTTTTCATCAGATGGGAATCTGCATCAATTTCAATAGTAACATTGATTTACAGCAGCCAAAGGGCTAGTCTAACCTGATTCTTGTTATACCTTAGACAGAGAAATGTGTAGCAGTATTTTTAGAATGTCCCTTTTTTATCTGGTTGACTTGTTTGGAATAGTTCTTGTTGACTGATTCTGTAATATTACAGAGGAAAGTAATAACCAACCACTGTCTCACAGATTATAGGAGATCAAGGCACAGACAGAATTCACAAGTCTTGATTGAATCCACAATTTAATGTTAAGTATGAAGACTCCTGGTACCTGATGGGTCAGCATAGATGTTTTAGAATGGGAATCAAAACAACCAGGGCTAGGAGCTGGAAGCCACACAGTGTAACCAACTGGACGTGTTAAGCACAGAGCACTCTCTGAAACAGAGGCTTGTATTCTAGACAGCGCCCAGGTTCTTCTGTCCATCCATCCATCCATCCATCCATCCATCCATCCATCCATCCATCCATCCATCCATCCCATGAATCAGGTCCTGAATATAGGCACCGATAAGTCTTTTTGCAGAGAACTGAGCAGGGCTTATTGTCCTACAAGCAAAGCAGGACACACCACTTACATTAGAACAGAGTAGCTGGTAATTTCCCGCAGAAAGGAGAGCTGAATTCAGTACCTCCCCACACCATGCTGAAGCCTAAGGGATTTCAGCACGTCAGTTAATAATAAAGCTACATGCTACTGTGAAGGGAACTCACTTTTGACCCCTGAAGAAACTTTCCAACTGCATTCAGACTTCACCAAACATCTAAATGTGATCATTTAAGCTATAAAAGAACTACATTCTTCCTTTAGTAACACCATGGCAAAACTAATCATATTATTACAATTGCACAACAGATGTTGGCCTTGTATGTCTCAATTATTTCACCTGCTTGGGTTGCAGGCTCCAAAGATCTCAACAGAAGAAAGTGTCCTGTTTCTAAATATGCTGCTTGTGTTTATCCACAATTAATCTGTAAAGAAATAATAAAAACCTAGAAAGTAGCATTCTGAGAGAGAATTGCACTCGTTTTCTTTCGCATGCTCACAATGAAATGCTTCTGAGTGCTCATAACAGCAGACGGTTCTGTTTGCTGCCTTTCGCCTGCTGAGTTAAACAGAAAGAAAAATGTTAATGGTCAGAGCTTGTCAGCAGTACATTGCCATTCACGTTTAGTCACACTTCACTATTGTTTTGTGTAGTTGTTAGGTTACAGTTATTTTTAGGGTCAAAAGGGGAGTGGATTCATCCCTGTGGAAACTTTAGTAAAGTTTCAACTCATGTAAGTCCTTCAATACCCACAAAAATCAGTTCACTGACTTCTCAAAAGTTAAATCAACAGAAAATGTGAGAAATGCTTATACCTTCTGAATAATCTGCATGTTGTGCTTTCTGCCCCATTGATAAATCTGTGCTTCCATTATAGCATAAAAATGTGTTTTTACTTTGCCAACATTTTCATCAAGAGATCTCAAATTGCTGTAGCTCAGATGCTGACTAATGTGAAGGAAAAGATTATAGACAGACACAAATGAGCAGACAAAGCTCAGTCACATATATATCTGAGTTTAATTCCATTCCTTCAGTGACAATGGATGGTTCACTTGGTTTTCCTGTGCCTGCATGTGAAATTAAGTAAATACAGGTTTCCTCTGTGCATCTTGTGTATTAGTACTGCAGGAATTTGGAAGCCGAAACAACCACTTGCTATGTCTTCATAAGATAAGATGGTAGAACTGGGTGCATTTTCTGCTTTTTTTTTTATTTGTTATGGGGGATATATTGATGATTCAGAATTAAGTGAATACCATTCTCTCACAATCCTACACTCTTTACGTGAGGGCAAAATTTGCTTTCTTCTATAAATCCAGTTTTTACTGTCATCTTTGCTGAAGAGCTTACCTTCTTACTTTGTTGAGTTTCAAATGTGGCATGGATGGGCTGAAGGCAGTTGAAAATTTTACCGAATTTGAAGTTATTTGAACAAGCTATTTCAAAGTTGCAATATTTGGTGAGGGAGAGAAAAGGAGATTTTATGACATCTCTTCAGTGGGGTTTTTCCCCCGCCCACTTTTGCCCTGGCCTACCAGTCAGTCTGAGCAAAGATGTTAGAGTTCTATGTAAAATCTGGTAAACTCTACTACATGGCCTCTAAAAGCCCAGTGAACCAAAGAGAGTCCTCAGGCTGTTGGAGAGTATGTTTGGAAAGTGATTTAGCTATGAATTTTTGGAATAGCAGGCCAGTCTCCAGCACATTCCTGGAGAAAGTAACCTATTCTGATGTTTTGTTGCAGTTCAATAAGCAGCTGGTTCAGCCATAGAGGTTACAGAGCATTATCAGGGGTAGAGCAGAGAGTATACAGTGGCAGGGATGGTGAGGAAGACCTCTCTAATGCACACAGGGGTTCAGTAAGCAAAGGGGATCTTGAATTTACTTTCCATTCATTACTGGGAGAATATATATAGTGTTGTCAAATCTGCAAATCAAAAATCAAACTGCACAATATCATAAGATTGGCTTTTCACAGTAACCAAAAGAACTACAGTGCTTTTGAGCACAAGTTAGGCATTTATTTTCTTTGCATCTTGGTCTTCTGAAAATAATGAGTTTTCTTCTGCAAGTCACAAAGGCCCCTCAGATTTGTAAGTCCTGTATTTGAAATACTTTTGCTGTTCTTAAGGCCCAGTATGAAATGCAGCAATGGATGGCATTCACCTGAAATAGCAGTCTGCTTTTGAAGGCACCTTATGATATTACCAGGACCACTTTGAAACAAAAAAGGCTTTTAGAGGTTAAATTGCTCCTAATAGTGAGCAGGTATAGAACAGAAGAAGAAATTACCCAGCTTTTTCTTGCCATAATTAGGAGAGATGAGGTTTGCATGGTGTATGAGCTCAGCTCCAGTGTGGGTTCTGTATCTTTCATAAAGTAAGAAAGAGAGATAGGACGGAATTTTAGATCCAAATATTTCTGTGCCTAAATGTGACATGAATGCAAATCCTAAAAAGATGCTTTTTTCATGAGCCTTTGTGCTACAGTGGTTCCTATTAAGGGAATGATAAAATGTAGCTTTTCCTATCTCAGAGTAATCAGTGCCTTAAATCACATTTTTCCTGTATATCTGAATCAAAAGCATTTCAATATATGGGAAATAACTTTAGTGTAAGCAACGGTTGTTCGCTATTGAATCCTTCTTTTAACTTCATAAAGACATTAAGTTGTAGAGGGTAAGATATCCTAATTAATTGTCTGGTTTTGAAATTTACCCATCAAATGTGGAATCAGTGAGCTGGTCCTTCACTGAGCTGCGTTAATCTTAACTATAAGCTTAACAAAAGCCCATTTAATAAAGAGTGTGTGAGAACAGAAGCAGGGTGCCTCCATCTCCAGACAACTGTGTACAAAGCCTCTGCACAGCACTGGGTATAGTGAGCTGCTTGGCACTGCTGCAGGTTTACCCTGGCCATCACACTCCCTGGCCTCTATTCTGCACCTCCTGCCCATAAGCCATTTCATAAGCCTCATGAAAAGGGCTTAAGTTTTCCTGTCAGCCTAGGGGTGAGTGAGCCATTGTGGGAATGATCAGATTCCTCTCCACTCTTTCTGGGGGAGATGTGGGCCCAGTGATTAAGTACAGGGTGACTTAGACAAAAAAAAATGCATTTGATTTTTAGAAAGAAACATAGAAAGGACATTTTTCTTGAGAAAAATTTTGACTGGAAAGAGTTGTTTTAAACTTTCTGTTTGAATCCCTGCTTGCTGCCCAAATATAGTCACAGGAATGGCAAGTAGGATAAGGGTAGCTTATTGCTTCTGTTCTTCTGTATTACTACCTAATGAAATATTCACCAAAACACTGGGGCTGATTGGGAAGTAAAAATTCCAGTTTTTAAAAAAGATATTTCAAATTATTTCTTTTGCTATGCAAGTGAAACAGTCTATCAAAACAGTCTATCAAAAAAACTTTACCAAGGATTTGGGACACCCAAGTTTGCATCACTGGTAAGGTTTTCCTAGAGCAGAAACTTCAGTGTCATTTTCCTTTATGCATTGACTGCCCCGTTACAGACTGCTGCCTGTGCTAAAGGCTGCTTTTGAAGTTTCATCAGAAATTCCATCCTGGACCTGGACTTGCTCCTTCGTATTTCACCTCAACCACTGCACTGTGTGGGGGTGAATCAGTAAAACCCAACACAACACTTTTAGCTGGAAAAGAAAGCAAATGTATTGATGAGCTCAAAGTGTGACTAGTTCTTGTGCTGATTTGTGCAATACTATTGCATCTCTTTTTCCACTCGTTTACAGTTTGAAAAGAATGATAGGAAATCTTAAGTACCTGCCTTAGATCAAAAGGGTTTAAGAAGCTCAAAATATTAATCTTATTGAAGTTAAAACAAAACACATACAAGAGGGAGAGATTTGTGTTTAATCTGTTGATAAAAAAAAGGATTTTAACAGTTTCAGGAGCAGAATATAATTTCATAATGCAATAATTTGCCCAAAGTATGCTTGATTCCCTGTCACTGACAAGTATTTGAAAAGACACCCATCATAACTTTAAAGTAACACTACAGATTAACAGTGTACTGTAAGGTTGTTGCAGGAATAACTGTGTTGTCTTGTATAAATTATCATGGTGGTCCCATATGATTTTAAAGTTTTTCTATCTTTCAACCAAAATATACTTCATATAATGCAAGATTATATATCCTGCAGGTCTCTTTCTCCATATTTACCACATACCCTGGAATTTCCCTTAGAATTGCTGTTCATGAGATTAATTATTTGAGATTATTCCTGCCTGACTTTTTTTCCTGACAATTATACGTACACTGGGGATATCATATGAGTGCAGAAGGTGCCTTGCTACAGCTCTGGGTGCAGGCTATGGCTGATCTGCTGCTGTTTTGGATATTATTGGCCTTGAATCACTTAAGAAACAGAAGGCTTAAATATAGAATTTCTTCCACTATTAATATAACAGGACACTTGATAAATATGGAGCCCCAGGCAGAATTTGCATTTAATGGCTCCAAAATTCAGGTGTGCTATGAAGAGGGTTTGGTATTCGTTTCCTTATGGGTCTTACCTCTCTTTCTTTGTTGTATTTTTATGTGCTCACTGTGATCTCTGATGTTTGAATGAGGTGGATTTACTGAGCACCTGGAAACTGGTTTATGATTTTTGATGCCTTGTATCCTTGTTAAGTGACAATCCACGGCCTTCAGCCCTTCTGGTACCATGTAGTTCTGCCAAGCCACATTACCTCAGCCTCACATCTCCTTGCCCCTGCCTCCCCTGGGGCACAGAGCGACCTGTTCAGCTCCCAGCATTGACAGATGAAGGTAAACATTTTGGGATAAGCAAATCTAATACTCCTTATTTGCACACCTAGGAAAAAATCAAAGTCAGCCATTCATCTGTCCTGTTTGATAAACACAGAAGCTAACCAGGCTGCACTGCATGTGGTTCCCCTGGGGATTGTTTTCATAAGACTTCATGTGAGGATTTTTGTTGCTGTTTTTGAAAACATTTTGAGGTTAGATTGCAAATGTGATGTCTTCATTTACAGCCTTTCCTGAACTATAAATCAAGGCATATGTAATTAAATGAAACAGATAGTCAAAACCTTGACTAAGCTGTTTATTGAGCCTGGAAGGGAAAGAGATGCTGTGGTTTTACAAAAATCAAATATAAAGATCCACTTACAAAATGTAGCTGTCGGGATTCAGGTACAGTGGCAGTGATGCATGATAGCAGGTAGCATTGTATACTGTCTACTGAAGAAACCCATTTGCTAAAGCAAAAAACTGCACTGGAGGAAACTGCAATAAGAAATGAGAGCTGTTCAACACGACTTGCTTAGTCCTGTGAATTTTTTTTTGGGTGGGGGGTGTTTCCATGACACAAAGCCAAAATATTTCTTGCCTCCCCCCACCTCCAGCATTTTTCCAAATATTAATTATAAAAGATGGATATTTTTTTAGAATTGAATTATGTGTCTAATCTTCTAAGCTTCTGTAAACTTTACTTTTATGAAATAAAATTATCTTTCAAGAAGAGCATTGTTTCTAGTTGAAAAAAGTTTGCATGGGAGAATAAAAATGTCAACCTTCTTGCTGTAAATTTTTTTAAATAGATTGTGAAATGTTTTCACCACACATTTATGTACATACAAAGATATATTTATATATTTCTTATATATGCAAGTATATTAATGCAAGTAAATAGGACTTCCTGAGCTCATTCTTCCTTGAAGTACTTTTTTAACTTTAACCAATCCAGCTTCATCTAGTCTACATTGTGTTCTTTGCAGGTCCTTACAGTCCTATTTTGCAAATATACCATGAACAAATTTCTTAAAATCATGGCAGTGCATCCCAGATGGGCATCTTTCCCTTTCCTTGCTCTGCTTCTATTCTTGGACCATGCACACCTCATTACTGTTTGTTGGAATCTGCATGTAATCATTAGCATTAAGTCACTACTCTATTCTTCACCACTGCCTTCTACTTGCTGCTTCTTACCTGGCAAATGAAAAAGGACCATTCATAGCAGCTGATGCATTCTGGATTGCCCCTGCTGTGGACATTTCCCCATGTCTTGGCCATCTGTGCTTGTCAGCTGCAAACATTTGAAAAGACAAGGTAACCCTGCTGCCAGGTGCTGTGCTCACTTCTGCATCTAAGGAAATCACACTTTTTGTAGCTGCTGGTGCCACTGAGCCCCTCTTTTCTAAAGCTGATCAAGCCTCTCTGTAGCTATGGATCTGCAGATCTCTTTAAGGTTGTTCAGAAGTTTTGAGCAGCTGCAACTTATACTAAGGTGACCAATCCAAAATCTTGTATGGATTTGGGATTGTTTAATAGGTTAGTTGGTTCAGTTGCAAGAATTTCCAGATGCAGGATAGAATCTGAAATGGTACCACCTCTCAAAGTAATGGAGCTGATCTCTCAAGACCAACTTTTCCAGAAACCACTGCAGAGATGTAATTGGTGCTGGGGATAGAAAGATGGGAAGCATGCACACAACGATTCCTCTTTCAAAGAGATGGCAGCAACAAAAGCCGACTCTTACTCAGTGTCTCTAGGAATGCCAGCAATCAACAGTTGCTACTATCAGTGAACTCAAGGTATGTTTGGAGAGGTTATATTTTATCATCAGGTCCTTCCACAACAGTGATGTGTAGCTGGAGGATGATGAATGGAAGTTATCATGATAAAGATTTTATGGGAGGGTGTGGGACAACTGGCGACTTAGCTTGGAAGTGGTAGGTGAGTTGGAATGACAAACTGTTGGTTAAATTTTCCACTGGTGTTCATGCTATTTCAATATGATTCTTAAATTTGGAATGGATTATAAAACATATCTTTAAAAAGAGACAGTGCTTAAACCCTCTTCTTAATAATCAATAGGATTTTATAAACTTTGTCTGATTACTAATGAAAGTTACCAGTTTTGTCTCTTCAGAATTCCAGCCTGAAAATCATGTAAGAACCATAAAGTTAAAATTTCACACACAAAATTCGTCTAGTTTGTAGCAAACAGAATTATGTGCAAGGTAAAACTTGGGGAAGGGGTGTTTTCTAAGTACTGTTTAAAGATGAGATACTGTCAGAATTTTTTTTTTCTAAAACTAAGTGCAGCAAAAAGTTTCCTCTCAGATAGAAATTTTGCATTGATTCTACTCTGCTTATCTGTTGGTCTGTGATTAAGTAGGATCTAGTAGGCTACATGCTGCCTGAGAGAATACACTATTATTGTACAGAATAGAGATATTATTTGGTTTGATTGAAGGTTTTGTTATTAAGTTTAATTTCTTAGAAATTCGGGCTCAGGTATGAGATAATTAGATTAGCAGAACCTGTGGGTCTTTATGGGAATTATACAAGCAAATTATTTCTTAGAAATGAAGGAAGTTAAATTTCATTCCTCCAGTGATGCAATTTTAAACAGGAAGGAAATTTCATATACACATTTTTTTTTCACATACAAGTGATGAAGGCTAATATAAAATCTGAGTGCTACACAGGAGAGTGGCTTGAGGCTTTTTCTTCCAATTCCAGAAAAGTATATTAAAATATATTTTGTGTTCACCTTTAAAGAAAAAAGTATGCTTGCAAATCAGGACCACTACTTGCTCAAAGGCTCAAGGCTTTGCTGGGACAAAATATCATCTCAAGCTGTGCAGGGAGAGTTGAAACACCAGGAAGCCCCCAAGCCCTGTACTTTATCAGGTACCAGATATCAGACCATGCATCTCACAGATCTCCATGTCCACATCTGGCCAGGAGTGAGTTGTTTCTCTTTATGCATTTACGATGTGTGCGTAGCACCCCAAAGTGCCAGAGGCTTTAATGCTCTTGCTGTGATGACAGGTAGGCAAAAGGGCAGCATTCACTGAGGCCATGCCTTGAGGCAGCTGAAAATCCAGCTAAGACTGAAATACTTAGAACTAAGCATATGTTGATGTGTTTTGCTGAACGAAGATTGATTTAAGTAATACCTATAAATGTGCTGTGAAACTTGAGCCTCTATTCCAGGCTGAAAATGATCAAAATAGCAATAACTTTAAAAAATATAACGAAAAGATGGCTTCAAAGAGTGGTGAATGGAACTGGCTGGTGATTTTTTACCTATGAACAGCATCTTAACAATGGGGATAGCTGCTAAGAAACTGTGTGCAACCTGCCCAGCTTTTCTGTTTTAGCTCCCAGGAGAGGACGTGTCAGGCTGCCCACAGCCACAAGTGCCTCATTATACTTCACCAGCTATTTATGTGTAGTGTCCCTGAAGCAGGTTCTTGGACTCCACTGGACTCCTTCCAGATCTACACTGGGATAGGAATCAGGCTGTACAAGCCAGTAATTAGTCATTTCAGCTTGGGTCTGTCCTTTTTGCCCTAAGAACTAAGCCAAGAAGCCATTAGAAAAATATGTGATCAACCAAATTTGTTTCTTCTTAATTTTGTGGATGTGGGGGTTTCTGTAATTTACCGTTTTGTAAGTGGCAAGCAGCAGGAAACACATGGAATTCTGGCACCATGTTCACATCCAGGAAGGAAAATGCCATACATGGAAGGAGGAGGTCAGGAAGGGTGGGGAGAGAAGCAAACCACATTCTGAACATCCACTGCCCAGAGGCCATGCAGTAAAGTGATTCCAAATAATATTTGTTTGAAAAAATCTTAATTTTGCTGCAAGTATGGAACCCTTAAGGTAATTTTGAAAAGTAACACTTGCAAAAGTAAAAATTAAGATTTTTCTCTTCAGTTACATCTAAACTATTTGAAATGTCTTTTCCCCCCTTCTATATCTATTTCAGATTAAACATATTGCTGAATTTAATTTAAATTGCCAGTTTTGTTCTTCTGAACAGAAGTCTCTTGAGATATCAATTCTTAGTAGTTAATAGAACACCTGACATAAAATTTTCATGTGATTCCACTTCGCCACAAACCAGAGCATAACATCTTTGGACCCTCGTGACCTCAAAAAGAAAGCCATTAGATGAACTCTAGATTCATGGCTTACCTCTATTTTCCACTGCAGAGCCTAAACATTTTCACTGATAGCTATTATCCTCAGCTGGCAGTAAGTATCTTACTTTCTGACCCCTTGAAGACCAATGGCAGGGCCCTTGAAGACCGAGGGCACCACAACATGGTGGGTCCATGTTGTACCAATATATAGCAAGAAGCCCCAGTGCAATGTGTTTTCATCTCTTTTTCCCTCACTGAAAGAGGTAACTTGCTGTGTGTTGTTGATTCAGCTGGAGCTCCTGGGTGGCCCATGTGCAGTTGGTCACAGGTAGATGTATTGCAGCAGTGCAGACAAAATCCTGGATTATTGTGGTATGACTGGTGCCAGGAAAAGAGGTATATGCTACCAGCCAGCACATGATATATTGAAAGTATTCTTGGCCATTGGTACTACTTTGATGCCTAGAAATGGTAGAGGGCATGACAAAGATGCAATGTGGCAATACTTCAACAAAGGAATGTCTCTCCAGCTGTTTTCCAAGTATTTTTCTTTTTTTGTTTCTATCCTGGCTAATCCCTCTGCATTTTATCTTAGAATTGATTTTTATCAATTGATGACATGACAATTTAATAGCATCAAATGTGCTACATATAAGCATAGTATCAGGATTAGATCTATTACTGTCCTTAATACACTGCTTCCAACGAAATTCACTGACCTCTGACTTCATGAATACAATGTATCCAAATGGTGGATTAAAATCACAGCCTATCAAGGCACACTGTACACTTTGCTTTTCTTGTACCTTATCTACTCTACCTTACCAAAGAATCCCCCATCACTATTGGACTTTCATCACAGTACTATGTATACACCTGCAGAACCTGGTCTCATTGTGTGGCAGTCTCATTGTGAAGATGTTCCATCCCTTCGAGGTGATGAGCACCTCTAGGTTAATATTTGAAAGCTACTATCTAGCATATCAGGCCCTTGGATATTATGGGATTCACTTGTAGGTTAGAGGCACTCTAGACAAAAACCCCATAAAGAGTAGGGAGTCAATATTCAATAGAAATCAGTGTTTAATTACTTGGGATACTACTAGTTCAGATAGTCTAGAATAATAGAATAATGCAGCTAAGGAAATAATTGAGGTACTTCATTCTGAATATGCTCCTTAGTACCTACCAAGACAGGAATCCCAACCTGCTCTCTGCCTTAGCCGGTAAAATAGCTCCCTCTACTGCAGCCACGTCAGAAGCCTTGTCTGGAACAACCTGTGGTTCTTTGCCAACAGTACATTTATGAACTATTTTCAAAGAGCAAAATAGATGTTTTCAAGCCCACTGAGATGTTGAACTGTACAGCTGAACAGATTTTGTTTTCCACTTGCACCTAATACCAATTTTTGACAGGAATCATTCTCTTATACAAGAAAACCTCTGTATCTCAATGCTTTGATGACAATAGTTGCCAAAAAGCAGACAAGTGTTTTCATCTACACACTGGAGATATATCTAAACTTTGTTTTTAAATGTGTGTAAAAGTATGTGAGATAAGGAATTTGAAATATGAAAGCTGTTCAAAATAGAAAGGAAAGAATTATGAATGAAATCTGGCCTTTCATTCCAGGCAACAGAAATTCAGTTTCTGTCTGCTGGCTGATTGCTTCATGTTTCTGGGATGTGTTCAGTATTCCCTTGGAAAACGGGGTAGTTTGAGAATAATTCCTAATGATTGTAGAAGGCTCAGAAGGATTAGAGAATGTGATGTTGAAAAACAGGCCCACAACAACCTGATCTTGTGCCTCAGTGTCAAAATGTTGATAACAATTACTGATTGGTCTATTAAAAAATTCAAACCCTATTGTTGCTTTAATACAATTGGATTTTCAAGAGCATTCCCTGAAAAAGTATGCACACAAGAATTTACACTTTACCTAATGAGCATGCTAATTCTCTACAACATAAAAATAGACACTAGTTTTCAAACTGTCTTTAACCTATAATGTGAATCTCCTTGGCCAAATAGGTTTTCCTCTTCCTGATCTTATCTGAAATACTTAGTTGAAATTACACAGGCAATGGGATCTGGAACACAAGGGTATGTATAACCCTCTAGTGGCAGATAAATGCTTTGAAATGCTTTTGTTACACAAAATTAAATAGTCTGTACTTTTTTTGCAGAAGAAACTTGGAAAGATGATTTTTAAAGATTTTCCAAAATACTGTTATGGAGGAGACCCTGCCTTAAGCTTCCTGGCTGGGTCTCAAGCAAGCAGAGAATGCAGATCATTCTCTTCCTGCTCCCCTCCCACAGCTGTGACCAGTTCTAATGCCCAACTCAAGGCTCAGACTTGAGCAGACTGGCAGCTGACCCAGGGGAACCTTCGTCTGTGGATGTGCTGGATGGTGTTGAGAGAGCAGAGCCTTTGAAAAGAAGGGATGGAAAGCATTAGATGAAATTCTGATACTTCAATTGTTTGTGGGGTGGGAGAGGTTCATGACAGAGACTGATAAAAGAGAAATAAACAAAAAGCATGTGGCTGCTTTGCCATGTCTCTTTCAGTCAGCAGAGGTTCTGTGGGGATGCAGAACCCCATGATGCCAGTTCTGGAAGGAGCTGGAAGCAGATGTGTGTCTATGAGTTGGGACATCTTGTGTTTCCTCACTTTTTAGTCTGTCTAAGTGAAAAGTCTTGCATTCTGGGCCTCATTTACAAATAGTTCGAAATCAGTTTTGCAGGAAATGGCCCCTCAAATGCAGAGTGTAGAGGCAGAAAGAGTGTAAGGAGGGAACAAATACATGTTCCTCTTCCATCCTGGCAACTGGTTATTAGACATCTCTTTCCATACACAAATTCTGAGGAAGAAATTGGATGCAGCAGCATCACTCCCTATCACTCAAGCAGAATCACTGGGCCCAGGCAGAAAAGACCCAGAACGAGGTGAATGCTGTGAGAGGGGAAAATGGAAAAGGTGTTTGCAAGCCCAGGAACTGGAAAGACCAAATGTGACTGTCAGTGCTGAGCAGGAATAGGGAGACAAGAAAAAGGCTCTTGCTAAATAAGTTTAGGATATGAAACAGACAATGAGAGGAGAAAGTCTTTAAGTGGGAGGAAGGAAACAGAGACAAAAATGAAAAGATTCTGCATGGGAAGAGAGTGAATAGGGAGTCTGAGAGGTTGAGAGAGATTAAAAAGGGGATTCCATGCAGAAAGAGCTGTGTAAATGTGCAATACAATCCACTGATGTTTTTCTCCAGAGCAACTGAGTTTCCATACCAGTTTCAACTAGCTGACTAAATGCAAATTATGTGCAGCTAGCACACAAGATCCCCTCTAGGATCTGCCTTATCAATCAAGGAGCCTTATTTTGGCCTGTTAGCTTAAACTGATAACTCCACAATATTGCTGCACAGACACAAGTCCAGTGTGGGGTAGCTTAAGTGAGTTAAGTATACAGTGAAGATTTAATATGTGCATTTACAGACCATTATTGCAATGTGACTATGCTCTCAACTGGAGCTATGAGCTCCTAATGTATTACAGGTAATATTTAAATGAGAAAAAATTATGTCAGATTGATATTGTAGAGGGAGGAGGAATGAAGGGATGTTTTTGTGGTCCTTACAGTAAATAAATGGGTAATAAGCCTTGCAGTTCTTGTACTACTGGTTTTGACATGAAGAGTGGCCAATGAAGTCTTATTTTCTGCTTCAGTGCAAGGAACAGATTTGCTGTTGGACTTGCAGAAGGTCATACAGTGATGTTAGTGATTCATAGTAGCAGGACAGTGGTCTCTTGAGAGCAGGCATGAAATCTGAATTTGCTAACTGGAAATAATGATATTGTGGTGGAAGGCTCTCATCTGTTGCCAGATTTAGTGGAAGCTTGTTCCAAACCATGTTTACCACAGTTGTCTCTTTTCCTTTTGCTCCCCATGATCCTTTCCTGGCACATAAAGATGAAAAGAATCATGCAGTTTGCCACTTTTCTTGTCCAAACAACAAAAATTTGGGAAATTCTGACTTTACCTAGAAGAGGATTTGGGAGAAACAAATTAGCTCTGTTCACCTCAGTAGTGATAAAATGTCAGTAAAATTTTTATTTATGTGAAATGAAACTTACTGACAGTTAGATCCATATTTAAACCTCTCCAATCTCTGCTTGAGTACATGAGAATTAGACTGGATCTCTTTGCTCCTGCAAAGGCTGGGAGGTTGTGGAGACATTGTGATAGACTATGGGGACAGAACACAATTAAGGACTTGGAGGGCAGTGTAGCACAGGCTTCACCTCTATGCAGCTTTTACAAGATGTTCTACCATTTTATGAGATTTACTTAAACAGAATCAAATTCAGGGTGCAAAACCTTCAAATGTTTTGCAATGGGAACTGCTCACAATGTCCCACTTAGTTTGTTTTGATCATTGTTGAAACCTAGCAAGAGGTTGCTTACTCTGAAGTTCAAAGTGATTCAGAACAGATACTCTATAGTTGATAAATATTCCAAATGTTAAAAACAACCTCCTTTTGTTTCTCTGGTGCTTAATAATGCTTGCCATGGAAATGCCTGCAAGCCTTACTCTGACATCTTTATGACAGACTAGTTCTTCTTAAAAAAAATCCCTTACTACTTCTTATCTCCTTTAGCAGTTATATGGACTTCGAGAGATTTATTTGTGTTGTGGTTTGGGTTTTGGGGCTGCAGTATTTTGTGTTTGATTTGTTGGGTTTTCTGGTGTTTTTTCCTCATGAAAAATGAGAGAATAAAAAAGCTGGGTATTTTGTTTACTGGAGTGAAAAACTGAAATCTAGCAAGTCACTAGTCAAAATAAAAATAGGTTGAATTTCTTGAAATGTTTTCTCAATAGTTTAAAAACATTGCTTCACTTTGATCTTTTAAAATGCCTGCACTTTGTACACAGAAATTAAATTTTCAGAAAAAAATTTCACATTGAGAAGAAAAACAAAAATAGAAAAGCTTAGTAACACTTGCACATATTTTGAGGTTTCCCCCTTCCAAGTGATGTTGTGTGCCAGCAAAGCTAACTTCATTAAGGAAGTAAGAATAATGTTTAGAACATGATACCTGTTTTGTCCTCATGATTGGAAGAAGATGCAAAGGCTCATCACAGTGTATTCTCCTCCTTCTTTGTACATTAGTGTCTCCTTTTCAACTATAGTCCTGGAAAATCAGACTGAAGCCTGCCTAAGGAACCCAGCAGAAGGCTGTGTGCTCTAGAGGGTGTGTTAGTCTGCAGGGTTCAGAAAATAATCAGCTCACATCCTGAAATATGAAATTTGTTATCTGTGCCTGCTGCAGTAGTGAATGCTGCCCTCTGACTGTGCATTGCATACAATAATCTCTCTTCAGATTGATGGCACAAGAGAGTCTGTCAGCTAAGTTTCAACTGGACCAAGGCACCACTGGCATAGAGGGCGGCCAGTATCAATCTTTTTCCCTGCTCTTGTATTCCAACAGGCAGGTTGGAGAATGTCTAAGTGGTGAATCCTACATTTCTGTCAGATTGTGCAACAGTACCATAACATTCACTTCAATGACACAAAAGCTGTATCATGCTGTTTGAAAAGCTTGTACAAATTCTAATTCATACTTTCCATGTTATTTTACTGATTTCTTTTTTTTTTTTTTTTTTTTTTTTTTTTTTTTCACTTATCTTTACATTTTTNTTTTGGTCCTTTTTTTTTCAATCACCTAGACAGGTTATGGAGTCTCCTTGCCTGGAGATATTCAAAAGCCATTAGACACAATTGTGAGTAAAGTGCTCTGGGAGACCCTGCTTGAGCAGGGAGGTTAGACTATATAAACTCCAGCAATCCTTCCCAACCTTACCCATTTTGTGAATCTTTAAAATATAGCTACATGCATTTGTTTTTAATTTTAGTCTTTTTAGAGGTAGAAAAAGCTTCAAAAGTTCTTTTAATACAATATACATATATGGATTGAGATTATTTAGGAGACTAATGAAAACATTTTAATTTAGCTGTAAAAGTATCCATGATACAGGAATAGACCAGGTCAGTACTTCATGACTAACAGACTAACATCTAGTCTGTACCACCTTTCTTTGTGGCTGCATTGCAGAATAAAAGATTAAGAGAAAGATTAGGTTTGGATTTCTCAAGGGATACACATTAATACTCTTTAGCAGCATGGAAAAGAACGGTATTTGCTCTTACTGCAATGGAAATTAAACATAAATGGACTGTGTTGCCCTCAGAAAAGACAGACATCATGTGTCACTTCTGCATTGGTTCTGATCTATTGACTCAGAAAGCTTGCTCATGGTCTGTTTTTTTCCAATGCTCAGATTTCAGAAAACAACACAAAGGAAGAGGAGTAGTATTATTTTTAAATGGATCAGCCCTCCTTGTTTTAAAAACACCTTGTTTCAGGTGTTGATCATAATATAATGTATAGATACGCAGAGGCATTGGGCAAGTTAGTAAATACTATAGTGATAACAGCTCTTTTAAAAATTTTTCTAGACATCCACAGCAGGTGGATCCTGTCACTGCCCCCACAATATCTAAAAGGGGTTGTGAATTCTTCTGAAGCAGATAAAAAAGAAGTCAGAACAAAAGGATCCTGAAAGAGAAGTCAGTTCCAGTTGGAAGTTTGAGTTTGTTCTTATAAAATCAAAAGTAAAGCAAAGAGCTGTGGAGGTGTAGACTGGATTATATACAGCCTGTGTGCTGTAATGAGGCAGCATTGGCAAACTATTCTCTCATCCTTTCTTATGAACTATATCACATGTAACTGTATTACTCAGGAAAAGAAAGTCTCTTCACACTTCTGTTTTACCAACACAAGATTCTGGATTAGGTGCTGTGTGTGGGACAGTAAAAGCAGGCTTCAGCAGTAGCATGTGTGTGTCTTATGACAAAGAACAAACTTGACTATGATGTCATTCATCATGATCAGTAAACAAGAAATTTGTTGTTAAGAAACTGCTTACCAGAATTTAAGCAGCACTGTAAATTTCAAAGCAATCTTTGGCCGCATCAGCTTGACTTTTTCTAGGCTTTATGGGGTTAGGCTGCAAGCATGGAAACTCATGCACTGAGTATGCAGTGGGAGAACTTTCCTATTGTTCCTGGAACACAGCAGAAAAGCATGCTGAGAACTGGAAGAACAACTTAGCAATAAAAAGGTGAATATGACAAGCAGCTCCCAGGGCATGAGCTCTTAGGCAAGACAAATTAATTCCTCACCCCATCTGGTCTGCAAGTAGTGGGTGTACCTCTAAATAACCAGAGTATGGTTAAGAATTCAACAGCTGGAATCTCCCAGCTATCAGAATCATATGTCTGTGTTTTATCTCCAAAACGCCTTTCCTCACAAAACCTGAGAAGCAGAGCTCTCCTTAGAATATTATATTAAATTAATTCCTGGAAGTAGAAGTACAGCAATTACCAGAAAAAAAAAATTAGCACCGTCTGCTGCTGTCTTCAGGTTGTTTTGAACATTTCTGTAGCATGCTGAACAAGGTCATTATGATCTTTGCTCCTGAGATTCAGTTAGACTCCATTCCAGCATGGAAGGCTGGCTTGACACAGATATGACATTTAGACTTGAACCTGGAGTTACATCTCAGAATGCAGAAATTGTTGGCTGCAGAAGGCAGAAGGACTAAGCAAAAAGATCCTGGTATAAGCAAGTGAAAAATCAGTATTATTGACTAGAATTACATTTATGAGTTAGCAGGCTGGAAAAGCCTGACATTTCTGTTGGGTATGTCTAAGTGGCATGTTTGCTGCAGATAACCCAAGCTACTACTGATTTGGCCAGAAAATGCCAGACTAGTGTTTTCCTTTTATAAACTGTTCCTGAGCTTTTCCCCCAAAATATTAGACATGCTTTTCATCAGCATAGGTTGGCATGACTTCTTTTTCCATCTGCTTGGAGGAAGGGAGCAGGATGGAGTCAATATTTTAGCTTCTAAAAATAAGCATCCCAGTTCCACTGCCAAAAAGTTGGAAACTTTCACTCAACAATAGTATTTGGAGTTTCCATTTGCTTTGGCTTCCTCCTCTAGATGCTGGTGTTGTGGAAGGATATTACCTATATGAACAGTACAGGTTTATGTGAATGAAAGCTTATCATGCCAATCCATCCAGCCAGCAGAGTGTGGCACCCCAAGAAGAAGGTGGTGCCAGAGTTTAAAGAACAGAGTGTGATAGAAGGAGATGCTCTTCTTAAGGCATCAAAAATTCAAGGTGGAAAATTCAAAGAAAAGCAGTTTCCCAGGGCAGCAGCCTTTGAAAAAAGCAAGCACAAGCAATGAGCAGGCATCTACAGGGGCTGCCCTGGGAAACAAGTGCATGGATTGGGATGTTTGGTGGCACAATGACAATTGCAGTTGTGAGCGCTATCATCTGCCAGCAACTGAACAGTAATTAATAAGGTCTGCCCTGAACAATTCCACTGACATGTGCAACAAGTTCTAAAGGGAAGAGACGCTCGATCTGGGGTCCCACCCATCCATTCCCCTCCTCTCCTTCATCTTCTCACTCTACTTAGAAGCAATTTTTTCTTTTCTTTTTCTTTTTTTTTTTTCTTCCTTCCCCCCCCTAGAAAAGGTTACAGTATATAAAAAAAGACTGAAAAATATTTTTCTCTTTGGTCTATATTTCCAACAATGTTATGGACTTCCTTGGTGTGGTATAAAGCTCCATTAGGAATTCCCAGCAAATGGGATTTATTTGTTTATGTTGATGCTTTGCAGCTATAAGAGTTCTGTGTGTTGCTAAAAATCACTGGTTGCTTTGCTTTGTAAGTGCAGCTCTCTTTGCTCAGTAACCACCTTCTTGTATTTTGTTACTTAGTTTTCAAGTCTCATTTTACTACAGTCCAAGAGATCAGGTACCAGAAATAAAGGAAAATATTTATTTACTTTAATCTGAGGGATTCCTTGTACTGCTTCTGGGTCAAAGCATTCAGAGAGACACATTTTTTTTCTTTGAGATCCATTCAATTGTCATATTTTCAAGGTAACTTCAAGGTATGACAGTGCCAGATCTATATGCAGTATAATTAATGCTCATCACACAGAGGGCTAAATCAGGTGGAGAACCCTGGAGCTTGATGTGGTTATCATTTTCAGAGAGCCTAAACTGATGTTCTGTACAAATAAACATGATGTTCAAATTCTGAATCCTGCTATAGTATGTATATATCTAGATTAATTTAATAACTTATTATCATCTAATGTCCCAAGTAGGCAAATAATTTTATATCTTTAGATGTGAAAGTCAGAACAGTGTTAAGTGTGTATTTCTCTCACACCCTTCTGTGCAGCTTTTCTATGCCCAAAGCTAGCAACATTTGAGCCAGCTTCAGGAAGCAGTAAAGCCATGGAAAAGTGGCACTTAGTTAAAATAAAGTTAAAAGTGAGTGTGAATGGAGTTAAATTTACAACTGTTCTTAATCAAGCTGTAGTCATTGTTTTGCATTGGTTTTATCAGTTATATCAGGTGTAATTTTATCAGATGAGCCCCATGAAATTGCCCCATGAATATAGTGGGTTATTCCATGGCTGCTTTGTAGCATTTGGAAACAGGTGCTATTGACCCACTTCTGTGGAATACAAAACTGAATGAGAAGGAAGAGACTACCCCCTTCTCCCCTCAGAAACTTGGTTACTTTGAGTAAAAGTGAGAAAGTACAGAGTATCAGTGAGAAAGTGCAGAATATATTTTATATGCATGCACACATACACATATATGTGTGTGCATTTTTTTTTTAGCAGTAGTGACTCCCAACAACTGGAAACTTGGCACCTTCCCTTATTCCAGGTCTGGCATTGTGCCCACTCTGTACATAGACTGAAAAGCTTTTCAATTTCTCCAATCCAATTCATAATGCAGCAGTTGCACAAGTTGCCACATGTGTGCTATTAGGAAGTCTCAGCGCAAGTGGAAATAGACCTTGTCACGAAAGACAGGCATTCATCATTGCTGATGCTGAGCTTCCCCACTTGGAGAATGGTTAGCTGTCTTGAAGTTCATTTGCAAACTGATTAAAGCTTTGAAATGGGGCTGACTGGCTAATCCTGTTTATTCCCTTATGCCATTTGAAATTAATTGAAGGAAGATCAAAAGATGAAGGTTGTTGACTACTATAGGTAATAAAAAGGCATCCTGCTCTGAGATTTGTAAATCCTCTTTTCAATAGAATAAGTGAAAACTTTTTACAACTATTTTGGATTCTCATGGTGTATGGATTCAGCATAGCTAAAACCCCACCAAAACCCGAGGTTAAATAATATATGATCAGGCACTACTCAGAGTAGCCACTGACTGTATAAAATGTGGAAAACCCTTAGTTCATTATTTCTTATGATATGTAGCATAGTACAAATGACTGGATTGGTTTTTTGTTTCTCTGTCTGATCTGGACGGTGCTGGACACTTGGAACTTCACCGGAGTCCCCTGTAGTGCTAATGGAATATAAGCAGGGTTGTAATTGAAGAGGTTTGAGACTTTGAATAACTCACTTCTGAAGATCGGATTGCCATGAGAATAGGAAATTGAGAAATTGACACCTTCAAAAAAAAGAAAAAAGGTTGCAATGTCACTTAGACCACTAGCTGGAAATCCTTCTTTTCCAACAGGAAGGGTTATGCTGAGTGAGGCCACCTCATCACATATGAATTAAATCTTACTGGGCTTTTTCCTATGTCTCTTTTGCTTTTGGTCATTCTTCGAATCAAAGAAAGTGGAAGATAATTATTATAAACTTAAATGTGTGGAGCAGGGTATATTGGATATATTTAGTATTGGATATATCTCCAGAGCAAACATACATAAAATCAGATATCATGTATTACAGATTAATTTTCGAAGGCAGGGACTGCACAGCACACATTACATTGAAGTCTCAATGCTGGTGAAGACAATTTTCACAGTGAAATCAAGTAGTTTTTTATGACAGCAGACAGAATAATACATACAACAGAGATTCCAGAAATCTTGTCATGTTAAAAAGATGTGCCTTATTCTATACTGCTCTGAGCAATGTTCCACCTGCCTGCATTCTACCCAAATGGATGTAGACTCATCTTTCCAGTTCTGTTCTACTTGAAACAGTGACTTCTCAAATGGCTTCTGTGGCTCATCTTGGCAGCTGGGGAAAACTTGGTTCAGGGGGTTTTGTTAACAGTGATTCTTTTCCTGGATGTCTCTATGGTCCCCAGACTCCAGCTGGAGTCTGAAACAAAAGTTTTGAGTAATGTTTTGCAGAACAGGCTGGAGTTTTCCAGCCCAGCCAGATGCTGGAAGTCATGGAAATCTTGCTAAAGAGCCTTCACAAATCTGCCAGCTCAGTTGTTGCTTGGTTGTCTACAGCTGTGGAGGACTGGCTTTGATGGCCTGGATGGCCCCTACTAGGGCTCTGTTCACACATTTGGATTTAGATGGTTTGGTTAGGATCTAGAGAGAAAGATACGACTTTTTTAGATACTTCCCCAATTTTTACTCTACTCTCTTCAGTTAAGATTAGAACTGGTAGGTTGCAGTGTGTCATGAGAGCACAAAGCTTAAAAGCCAAGGCTGAAAATGGATTGTCACTTGAAGGGGAAACACTGGCTCTGCTTCTTCTCTTTTACCCTGCAATTGTATTTAACTTTACCAACCATTTTTTTTTGGGTAGCTTTTTCTTGTGCTTCTTCTTTTATGCTGGTCAATGCACTGAGAAAACAGAACTCTTTTCCATGTGCTTTTACTCTTATAAGGAGAGGGCTAATGATTACTGCATTGAGAGTGTAAGAAACTATAAGTACTTCATTTTTCCCCACTGTTCCAAGCAATTGCCTAGATAGTACACTGGATTGTGATATTATCTTGCCACAGAAAATTATGCTCTTATTTCTTTATTCCAACATTTTTTGCATCTTCTGTCCAGCAGTATGCCTGGTGTTAGGCTGCTGCTGCCTTCAAGGTTAGGAGTTAAGTGCTGATTTATCATAAAACACCAGGGATAAGTGAGTATGCATTAGCAGCCACAGATATCAGTAGCACTAAATTCTGTGACATGTCAGGTGTACATCTTGGAGGAAAGATTAAATGAAGAAAGAAAACATCTTTCCATAACCCAGGTCTAGATGGGAACAGGGAAAAATTGTTTGTGCCAACCTTCCTTCTCTCTGCCCGCTTTCATCCCACAATTTTAGTATCAAACATAACCCAAACCTTTGGAGTGTCTAAACTATTGGAATAAGATGTTCTTTCATGTTTGGTTTCCATCTGGGTCTGGAGGCAGAAATGCCACAATACCACAAGACAAGCTTCTTGCATGCTGTTTCTGATCATGGACAGGAATCTGGCCTGCCCCCTAGAAGGGCCTAGATGTGTAACAGCATTAGCAGGCATCCTCCAGAGCTCTGGGAAGTAAAACAGTGTCAGACCATCAGCTCCCTGGACTGTATTTTTTTGGCTACTAGGTTCATGCAGACTTTCCCATGTAAATGTAGGCAGTGCTTGAGGACTTTCCAAACACAGCGTTGTACTGGTTTGTGGCAGCTTCTGTTAGCAGATCATGAAAAGTATTGCCCAAAATGCCCAACAAAGGTATATAGATCTCAGCTGTTCTCAATTGTTCAGTTTATAGCTCTCCTTCTAGGTTGTTGTTAAAGCCAATAAATATATTACTATATGCAAGAGGATCCTTCCATGAAAACAAAAACAGCATTTCTGAAAACATGTGAAAATGAATGCAAGTTTCATGGAGTATGAAGATAGTAAGTAAGAATGTGTTGTGATGTTGGTTACATTTGTTAGCTTAAGAGCATTCTTTGGGCTTCTGTGTACAGCAGCAAAATCCTTCAGTCTGTCTATCTTCCCTTACCCTGACAAAGTGCCCTCATTAGGGGATTAAGGATGTTATTGCAATACTATTCGTAATGTATACACTTTGCAGCCCCTCACATCTGTTTTCTGCACTATTTATCCAATCATCAAGACTCTTATTCATATTTGCCTTGGAGATAACAGGACAGGATACCAAAGGATTCCTGGGCTGAGAGGAAATGGCAGAGGGTTGGTGTAATGGGCTAATTAAAGACTTTAAGCTCAGACTAGAGAAATCTAGAAGGCTGTGGTGTGCAGAGAATCACAGGATATGCCGAACTAACCCATTTTTAGTGACATGGGCATCATCAAAACCACCTGAACATTACATTCCAACAAACATGCCAGCTTCTGATAAGTGGCTGATGTTCTCAGCCACACATTGAGAGAGATGGCAGGTTTTACTTGCACATGAGGAATGATGAGGAATCCAGGCTGCTTATGAGAGCAGAGAGCTTGCTCTCAGTAAGGTACTGACAGGCCACATGTGAGTCCGTCAGACTTTGCTCTCCTCTTTCTAACCTCTCAGTTGTTTGGCTGTCTTGGCTCAAACAGCTCTGATGGCAAGGTAAAATACAGTATGAAAGTGAAGTCTGTGTTCCTTTCAGTGTGTACTTTTAGATAAAATGCCTTCCCATATCACTTCTACTGCTAATAAATGGAGCTGCAGAACACTCATATGCATGATTTATTACAGAAGTGAGCTAGACAGCCTAGATCCCTGGGTGTTACTTATGTTTCATTTCAAAAATTCCAAGAGAAAGAGAATTATACAAAATCTCACTGCAGAACAATAAACATACTTTATAAGACAAAACTTTTAAATTATTTCACATATCTGTTCACCTAGAGATGTGTATGTGTTGTATAAGATGGATGAACTTAATACAAATTTTCAAGTCCAAACCTCATTAATTTAAAAGTTGGAATGATGAAGTAAGGTTTTCTGGGTACTTTTCAGGTGTTACTTTGTTGAAGTTAGTAGATAACAATGAAGCTTCCACTGGAAATGCTGCAAGTAGTTCTGTGTGACAGCTAAATATCACTTGTGAAGCATGAGTAAAGTGAAACACGAGGAAAAATGTACAAGGTGAGAGGTGAAGAATATGTGTAGTAAAAGGAGTTACAAAGTGCTGGCTATTTCTGTGGCCAACGTAACAGGGAATTTGATAATAAAAAATAAATGCTTCTGAGCTGCCAGGCTTAATGAATTGGAACCATACTCAGAAGGGATGGCTGTAGCAAACTTGGACTCTTTGTGGCCTGACAGTCAGATACTTGAAACAAGTGTGAGGATATTTCAGCTATCTAAACATTACCCAGTGTTTTGTACAGATCTTTATGGAAGAGAGTTTTAAAGAGACATATGAAGAATTTTAGGGTCACATGCTGTGCTTCTTCATCTGGCTAATGTCACTAGTAAATCAGTTCTAAACAAATGACTGTTTAGGTGTGTATTTAAAGAAATGATGAGACATGCCCAAACAAGAGATTCAAAGTTTAGAAAAAAGTTGGAGCTTCAATCTGCAATAGTAATTTACCAGCCTCCAGGCTACTGAAACCTCTCCCTGGCCATCCCTCAGCGGTGCAGACTAAATTATTTTGGCAGCCAAGTGCTTTCTCGCATTACAGACCAAAAGACAATTTTACAGAAGGGCATACAATGTGTCCCCTTGGCTCTCACATCCAGAGTGTGGCCTAATCTGAGCCTGGGTGTGCTTTCTGCATGAGCAGAGCTCTCGCACACTCTGCAGGCTGCTGGCTCTGCTCCTCTGGGGGCTATCAGCCTCTGCTCACTCCATGGCCATGGTTGCAGTTGCCTGACAACCCTTGCCTCCATAACATAATAAGGCCATGGAGCCTTTCTGCTTGGGAAGTTTCTGTCTCTGCTTTAGAGCAGACAGAGCACAAATCCATTTTCTGTCACTATATCAAAATATCAGTTTGGTTGTGAATTTAGGGACTAATATGACCCCATAGTTCTCTGACTTGGAGATATACTAGAAGCAACTGGAACTGGCTATACCCTGAAGTTTCAGTGGAAAATCCATTTTGATTTTGCTCTGAAATTCTGCTTCCTTTTAATTTCTTCCCATGCTGTATCTTCATTTGTAGAGGACTGACTCAAATGTCCCTATTTGAATTCTGCTGAACTAAGAGGAGTTTGATGAGAGCACAGATGAGAGCAGATATTCAGATATTCCTGTTTTCTCACTTGGGCACTGGGAAGTGTTTGTCTGACACTGTTTTCTCTCAGAAAGTGAACCCCAGCATAGTGGCCTGATGAGAATTACCTAACGGCCAGGGAATGGAATAAGCTTAGTTTAGCCAGACTTGGCTATTGTAGCAAACTATAAGCTCTGAATTTTTTGGGGGTGGACAAAAGAGACTCAGGGCTGAAGCCAGAGATGGGCTAGCAAACACTCACTGCAGAATTAGGAATTGCATCTATTTAACTACTTCTAAGTCTCCTGCATGTTTCCTGTCAACTGTGCACAGAACCTCTGGAGAAGGTTTACTTATGATGTTGTTGTGGAAGAACACTGATTCTAGTTTGATTTTTATTGTCACAAAAGGATAGTGATTTAGGATTTGTACAGTTTTCAGTGTGCCAAATGGCATGGCTAGTGGCTTAAAAAACATGGATTCTGGGCCTGCATTTTTTTTTTTCCTGGCTTTTCAGGTGATTGTGAGAAAGTTTTGAATTTCCATTTTTTCCCTTTCCTCACAAATGAAATTTCACCAAGGACCTCCTTTGTAAAATACTTGAAACACTGTGGATGAGAAGTATAAGACACTGGTTTGAATGTGTATTATTATAGTAATATTAATATCAAAGATGTGTATCCTCTGTGTCTAGACCAAAGATTAGGACCTGATCAAAGATGTGATTATTTGGGTTTTCACAACCTGGATAAGGCTTTGTCCATCACTCCCTGAAGGACCTAAGGCGTCATTGAAGGCCAGGAGGTCACCTCCTTATGTGCTGTTACCACTTAGTGATCTAAGTGAGGAGAGACAGTGGCCAGCATGAATGGCCGTGATGAGCAGCACACCCTGCTGCCTGTCACAGTCACAGGTTAATCAGGGTACAGTAATTTGTGAGAACATTAATAAATACAAATCACTCTCTAGAGGGCTGCAATACATTATTTTACCTCTCAACAATAACAGACCTTATTATCTTTCAGGGAGAAGCTCCTGTCAGGGCAATCAAGGATGGACGCTTTTAATGAAGACAAATGATCTCCTTCAAAGGAGCGGTGAGCCTTGATTTGGCTTAATGGCTCACTAGTACGAAGCATGGATTTAATCAGAGCTCCAGCTTCTGTCACGCATGGGCCTTGAAGTCAGGTAATTGGAGTCAGGTGCTAAGTACAATTTAAATGAAATGCCTAGTTAATAAGGACAGTTTGAAACATGCAATTTATACCCCTCCCCCAAGTCCTAGTCCTCTCAGGGACATGAAGGCAGCCAGCTGTGCTTGGGAGCCAAATGACTTAATTTCTCAGCATTGCCTTTCAAAATACTGTGCTGCTAGTTTTAGCTTACCAGATGCCCCAGTCGGAGTGACCTTTCAGACAAGATGGGCAACTGAGGGACTGTTAGAGCTCATTATACTTTGTTTTGTGCCAAAGAGGTGGATGAACCAAAATCTGGACAGAGATGAGGTCCTCAAGATTCTGGCTCCTAAATATCTTAGAGTCCAGTGAGGGAATAAGAAGGATCAGAGTAGTTTCCCTAAATGTGTATTGCCTCTAATGTGGATCTGAAAGTGGCCTTCCAGGCTGTACTGTACATTTTAGATGGTCACAACTGCTTTGTCGATACGGAATTTGTACAACAGCCAATGCGTCTCATACTGGAAACAGAGGAACCTTCTGGAGAACACCAAGGCTCCTTTCCTGCACGCCAACCTGAAACATTTCCTTCCACGAACACAATCACAGTTTGTATATATATATTCATATCTTTTTACCTTTTTGGTTGTGTTAAGGCATGAACGAAAGCATATCCTCTGAACTTTTGGGTGCCAGCAAGAAATTTCCTACTACTTGTGGCCTATGTGCAGTTCTATTTGGAGCCATGTATGAATTGTTCAGCATCACTAAGTTGTGTGCTTTAATGAAAAGTATTTTGCCTTTTTTTTTTTTTTCTCCTTGAAAATCTTGGTCATGGAGTCATCTGCTTATGAAGTAAAAAATGCTTGTGGCTGAGGAAGAAAATCTGAACATATAACTGAACAATTGGAACACTACTGAATAAAAAATAAATGCTTATTTTTTAATGAATCTCCAAAGATTCATTCTTTCAAAGAATGGCCTCTCTTATTGTCAGGCATTTGATGTCAGCAACACTGAACCTTATGGGATGTAAGAATTATAGAAAGTTCAGTGAACATCACTGATACATTTTTCATGCTTTAGGTTTGCAGACATGAACCATCACAAATCTGGGTTATGAATCCTAATTATCAGTTACTTAAAAGTAGAGTTTAGAAGGCAAAAGCATAAGAACGATACTATAGATACTACAGGATCTCCTTTGTCCCTTTTAGGCCTTTCTGCTATCCCTTGAGACTAACATTAAGAGTAGCGAATTTATAACAAACCCAAAATTTTACTTCCGAGGGAGAAAGTAATTAGCCACTGGGTGTGGAAGTATTTTCCATTAGCAATTTTTTAAACCCAGACTGGAATGCAACTAAGCCTGAAGGGACTACATGACTGGAAGAAATCACAAATCTTCACTACAAGGAGATTTCTGTGGTCAACTGCTGTGAGTCTTATTTCTTTGTCAAGGAAGTACACACAGGAAAAGAAGGACCATCAATGCAACTAAGGAGTCAGATATTTCTGTGTGCTATCTTGGGATGGCATGTGCTGTTCTGCTTTGCAGTAGGGCCAGGCAACAGGTAGGGCTGCCTCCCTGTAGCAGGGCTAAAGTATTTAAACCTGAGCCATGGTAGGTAGGTGTATTTATTTCTGACAGCATGATATGACAGTGATATTGGAAATCGATTTCTCTCTATTAATAATTCATTACAGCAGGACCATTCAAGGTAAGTTGACCCCTAAGGAATCTTTTTTAATGAAGAATTAAAGTAATCTCTGGCTCAACTTGCTTACTGAAGTGCTTGGAAACAGTAATTGTTCCTGGGGGCCTTTACAATTTTATCTAGATTTCAGGAAACCAAAGAAGTTTTGGCTTTTCAGATACATTTTAAAATTCATTGTTGCTTTTTTTCCCCATTCTTTTCCCTTCATCTGTTTTTTTTTTTAATTTGGGAAAATAATGACGAGTTATAATTAAGAGATGAGAAATAGAACAATATTGAGAAGGCAGATGGATCAAGAAAAGAGTCAGAAGTAAAATAGGGCCTTTTAGATTGGAAGTTAGTGTTCAGCTGATCAGAGTCCTGCTAGCCTTCTGCTTTATGGCTTGAATTCCTCACAATAGCATCAAAGGTGGAAAATTTCCCATCAGTTACAAAACAAATAAAAAGCAAAATGTTCAGATGGCCTTTCAAGTTCATAGCAACATTGTGGTCATGGATCTGACTGCAGATCTGGCTGCTGCAAAAGAGCTGCCATCTATTAGAATTACTGTTTAGCTGCATTGGGTACCAGAAGTAGTGGACATTCAATAGCATGGGCTGCACCACAAACTGAACAAGTCTGGCTGTTGTGTGAGCAAAGGCATTGTGTCAGTTGTGATCATGTCTGCCTGTAGGGAAGGAGAAAAGCAATTTTCTGTAAATGGCAGTTTGTACTTCTAATCCCAGAGTCATGTGTGTGTAAGTAGAGTTTGTCATAACAATGGATGCTGATGGGAGGGAGAAAAAAAGCAATGTGATTCTGTACTAGAAGACAATTACAGTATCTACCTTGCCTTTTAAATGTTGTCTGTTCCTGTGTACATGTTAAAGCAAGATGTTTATGGCAGGAAGATAAATTACTATTCTGTCAGAAAAGAAAGCATTGGAAATACAATGATATTGTATTGTATTGTATCATTGTCCCAACTGAGTAAAAAGTTCCCAGAAGAGGTGCTTGTGATAGCTGTATAGATCACTTTAATTGATGTGGGGGAAAAAAAGTGGAGAGAAAGCCCAGGCTGGAATTGTACTTCCCCTCTCCTTCCCAGGAATAAGAACTGGGACCATGTAATCATGAAGTGATGAGTAGTTGGTATGTGTTCAATCTGAAGTCATGAACTTCTCAAAATATATACACATCTCTTAGAGACAACTCACACCTTAAAATGAGGATATTCCAGTTTCGACTGGAAGCTATTTTGATAGGCCAGGAAGAGATCATAACACTGATAGCTGCAGTGAGGAGGACACAAGACTCACTAGTTACCTGCTGAGTCACAGGAATAACACATGAGACTATCTCCTGAGCTGAATCACCCTGACACTGTTGTCAGCTTGTCAGGGCACCACGTGTGCTCAAACGGTGCTTGTTCTTCTGCATGCCCTTACTCCGTAGGGAGCTACACAAAACTTCAGTGAAGCTACAAAGGACAGACAGGCTCTGCTGTTCTTATGGACTATGATTGCTTCAGTACAATGTCATTTGTGAGAGCTGGTGCAAAAAAAAACAACTGCTAAGTTTCCTCATGTGCAAGGTTGCAGAAATAAGGCACTAGGGCAGAGGTTCATTGATACTGATCAGGTTCACTTTCCCAGCTCTGGGATCTGTTCACCATAAGGCCAAGTAATTTTGTCCTAATGTGTACTTCAGTGTCTGTAAAAAGCCCATAAATAATACTCTCAGAAGTGAAATGATTTGAAGCCCTCCGTGAAAAGTTCTATCCAAGCCCAAGCTGCCATAGTCAAGCCAGCCCCAACAATACCTCATGAAATGTGTTCCTTTCATGTTTGTTCTGGGGCCATGGGGAACAATGTCCTTTCAGGACAATAATGTCTGCAATTCATGGTGAATTTCCTTTCCTTCTCTCATTAAAATCCATTCATTTTCAGCTCAGCCTCTTCATTCTCAAAAATACATCTTGGATATTTGTCAACTTCTATTCATCTTACTTAGTCTGTGCATCTAACCTCTTTGAGTCTGAACATTTCTTCTAAAGGCAGAGCCTTGAGAGTGCTATTCTGCCAATTGTGATGCATTGAGGAGAGGCTCTTTGCACGCTGGCTCGTTCTTGAGGAGCAGACATATTTGAGTAGTGAGACCTCAGGCATTTATACTGTGCAGGACACCACAATGCTCTGCACTCAGTAAAACTCAGAAGAGAACCACTGCCTAGAAAAGCAAAATGCTTACTGGCAAATGTTTTTCAAAATTAGTATGGAAAGCTGGCTTCAGTGCCCAGTTTAGTTCAGTACTCTCTGTGCAGTCTCAAGCAGACCATTTCATCTGAGTATGTACACTGGAAGGCAGTAACACAAGCTTGCTTCTTGTGCATGTTATTGTATCTGCTTCCTGCCCTGACACGTGTTTCAGGTAGAGAAGAGAAGAACTGGTGTTATTCCCTGCTAGTAAGTGAAAAAAGATCGACTTCTTTCAGATAAAACTGTTCAACAGCAGTGAGATCATACCAGCTTTGGCCCGCTGGTGATTCAGCAGCATTTCATCTGCTGACAAGGAAAGACTGTCCTCAGCACCTTACCCTGTTCTCTCGAAAAGAGAAAGACACTGTATATGATCGGCACTCAAGCAAGAGGCTTCTGCTGCCCTAACTCCAGAGATCCTTGAGAGCTTGGTGACATCTGGTGGGAACTGGAAGGATCACAAGCCTTTTGTGATGACTGCAAAATAATTTATAAAAACAAATTTTAAAAACAGTTCCCCCCCCAAAAAACAACAAAATTTTATTGATTTCATGCTCAGAATCACAAGAGTATGGAATCTAAACATGATGTTATAATGATACATGCTAAACGCTGTATAGTTCAGAGATCAAAGGGTTTGAAATGCTGATGGGACATAATAGAGCTGAAATACAAGGAGTTTGTCACTGGATTTTTGCAGGAATGTAAATGCCATCTTTTTTATCACTCTGGTCAAAATATCAGTATAAAACCCAAATTATGCAGGTTGCAACTGCTCATCATGCAGCTCTAGGCCCCCATGATATAACCAGTCTCCATCATGTTTAAATTTGCAAAAAGTACATATAGTACTTTAGCCTAGAATGTACCACTGTGGATTTGTTCAGTGACCCACTAGTGAGCAGTTAGATATGTGTTAGAGTTAGGATGATATGTGGGCACAAAACTTCAGTGAAGGGAAAGGTAGTGAAGTTAAAGTTATATTCAGGATAATGCTGGTAAGGAAAGAGGAAGGGTATTGCATGAAGTTCAGATTAATTATCCCATTTGTTCTGCATGAATATGTCTGTGAATGGGTTTTCCCTTTTTTTCTGCATCTTTTAAATCCCATGAACATAAGTGCTATTGCCTTTCCTCTCATTTTTGCAAGTGTGCTTTTTGGATCTAGCTGTGTACAGCATTTCTACAGCTTCCTTCACAAGATGGAGAAAATAATAACCAGCATGATTTTCTGCCATTGTCTTAGATATTGGATATGTCCCCTGAAAAACAGATAATTCTCTGCATTTGCCAGAGGTTTTGTGAGGTCTTTGATAAAGGAATTCTGAATCAATCGGTTATTAATCAATTTCCTTTTCTTCTTCCTCTCTTTTTAGGATTTCTAGTGGGAAAGAATGAATTAAGAAGCGAATCAGTAAAATGATGGTCAAAGTTTTCAGAAGCGATTATGAAGGCTACACCATAGATCTAGCTGTAACTGAGGGTCCAGAATGTGGACACACGAAGGATGCTGAATGGGACCTTAAAACCACTGGTAAGTTTAAACAGTTGCAGCCTATTGCTGCAGCTTATTTATCTTTTCATTCTTTGGTAAGAAAGATTTAGGTTAGAAGACAAAGCAGGGAAGATTTTCAGATTATCAAGTCCAAAGCAGATGCCCTCTTAGCTACTTAGTAGAAAATTTTTTTATTCTAAAGATTCCATTTGTGTACCTTCAGCTGCTCAGACCTCTGCTTCCCTTCACGTGCCAGTTCATCTCTGCAGTGATGTCATGTTGTGTAGTATCACTACTGATAACCTTTTTAGCAGAACCAATTGTCCACAGACCTTCATATATGAGGCTGTTTGCCATTGTATGAGCCCCATCCCTATTGTTTCTGACAGCATGAGGTGACCTAATTCACTCAGTGGGTCCATCACACATATTCTCACTGGGTGATTCCCCCTCTGACAGGCCATTGTCAGCACCTGTCCTGCCAGGACTCTGCAAGCCCTTGCCTTGTGTTCATGCAAGCACAGAACTGCACACAGATGGCCCTTGCTGAAAGCTGGTCTGGTGAGTGGGTGTTTGCAAAGGCATAGTGAGCACAGGACACAAACCTAAAGCTAGCTGGGTAGACCTTAGGCCTTTAACATGGTAGACTGTATGAAATCTTTGGAGTTTAGAGTTTGACCATTATTTTAGCTTCCCTGACCAGCGCTGGAACTGGATGCAGTTCTGCTGAGTTCATGGAACTATTATGAAACAGTGGTAAGCTGTTAAGTCAGTGCACAGAAAGCCTTGTTCAACACTATGCTATACACATTACATCTTTTGGATCAGAAAGATTCTCCTGACCAGATAGAAATGAAGGTAAAGTCCACACTTACAAAGTCTCTACTAACTGTGAAAGGACACTTGATTGAATATTTTTGATTGTGTACTGTAGAAAGCAGTGTAACATACATATGCATACATGCATTCACATGCAAACACACATTTTACTGTGTCTTGAGGATTGAACTGATGTCAGATTTTAGTGTAGATTATTCTGTGATTTAGCAGAAGGTGAGAACAAAGATAAAAAAAACATTACTACAAAAAGTTAAAGAAAGGTGGAAATTCTCTAGGCTTGCCCCATTTTCTGCATAATTTGTTGGCAATCTGTATCCATTATTAGTCTGCTCCCATGGCAGGCAAAAGCATCCACACTAATGCAGATGCCCTTCTCAGACTTGCCAGCTTTCTCACATACCAGTACATATCATGTGTGTTTGTGACATGAGATGAATTTGGAGAGAGTATATTCTACCTCTTCCAGTAGTTAAGATAATAGCAATATACAGGCCTAGTGCTCTCACCTGTTATAGAAGTAACTGAGAGTTAAAAGCAGATCACTCACATCCCAGTCAGTGTTCAAGGAACAGTCAGACAGGAAGAGAAGTGCATTTTGGAGGGAAACTGAAAGGAATTGAACATGTGTAAGCCCTCTGGCTGACAGCTGTCGAGAGGACATAGCTCCTCCATGGGGATATAGACCTGGGAGTAATGGGCATATTACCCCCATCTGTGCCATATAATGATTTTGAGGCAAGTTGGACTGAAGCTACAGAGAGCAGCAGCTTTGGTAACAGCTCTTCTTTCCTGCCCAAGGCTGTAATCCGTTCAGCTGGCAACAGGCCATTGATCAGTGAAGTCCTGACCACCTGGAGGTAACCTAGCTGCACTTTGAATTCCTCAAAAACTTTACAAAAAACTGGGAGTCAAGGTGCACAACCAGAAGTGAGGTGTGTAAACCTTCTGCTCTATTAATGGAACTACTAAGAGGGGAGGACTGTTGGCAAAGGAAAAAGATGTTTTATTAATTGGATACTTTTAACCTACTTACTTGTTTGTGTTCCAAATTTAATCTGTGTTTAATCTCAGAACTCCAAGGAAGTAACTGTGTTTCATCAGATGCTTTGATAGAGCTCAAAGCAGTGTTGTGTAAATCCCAAGAGAACTCCTAGGATAATTGAACCTTTTGGGTCGCTGGCAAAGTCTAGCAGAGAAGCATAACCCAGCAGCCACCCAGCTCTTAGCAAGGAATCTAAGTGAATGTTGATGAGAGGAGGAATAGGTGGAGAAATCTCTATGTCATTGAAAATCTCAGCAGGAGATTTTCTGGCATGGAGTACTCTGGAAAGAGATGCTCTTGCCTAGAGCAATGTTGCTGTGAAGGAGTTGGGTATTTGTATTGAACTGAGAGGTGTGGTCATCCCAGTGCTGCTGGCATTCCAGGCTCTGTCTGGATTCTGTCTATGGGAACAGTTTTAGGTCTTTTGATCTGAAATTGCTGTCAAGCAAAAGAAATGATGCTGAGTCCATGCTAAGTGACTCAAGTTAGGTGATACTAGCAGAATTTCTAGATATGAAATACCACTTTGTTCCTACTCAGTTTTCGAGTAATATCTTAGCAGAATCCTGCTCTTTCCCTTAGTGAAAATTTCCCCTCAATGATTCAGTGCTAATTTCCTAATAATTGAGATAGATATATGCTACATGTGTCCTAACTCACACAGAGAGATGAAGGGGAATATGTTGTAACTGAAAAGTGCTAGCATGAAGACTATTTCATGTCTTGTATTGTCTTGTACATGAGTACTCACCCAACACTTCCCAAGCATTACCTGTGACTCATGCATCTTCTTTAAGACAGCAAAGCAGTAGACAAAGAAAATGAGGCATGATACTTTTAAGGGACATGTCTTAAAATGAATTATAGATATGATGAAAAGAGGAATCCAGAGTTCTGAAGGAATATGAGTAGTGCTATTCCAAGTTAAATAAATAATTTATTATTTCTTATATCAAGCGAAAGTCAAAATTCCCCAAGTTATTCAATTGTTTCAGCTTAGGATTTTAAAAAAAGTCAGAAAGCATTGTCTGTGTTCCTGTTGAATACTCAACTACAAGTTTTGTGCACTTTCAATGGCTAAAAAAGGGTGAAAGCAGCATAGGTTAATGAGAGACCAAGGTTCAGTTTCTGCTTCCGGAAAAATGGCAGCCTCCTGATCAGCATGAGAGTGCCATCAAGATGGTTCCTTTGAGGACATGGTGCTAAACCTGCAGTAGAATTTGGAGTGGTAAAATAAAGAGCTGGGGATAGTTTGAGATTTTCTTACAAAGATTTGGATCTGTTCTTTCATCCAACATTTCTGAAAGCGTGTGAGCTAAGTTTCTGTGTGCTATGGGGGTGCTTTTGCGTGTGTCACCATTTGTGGCAAGACTTCAGGCCAGGCATGCTTTCTCCTGATGTTGTAGCCCAAGCTCCTGCTTCATCAGCACTTTTATAAATACAATAACAGCAGTTTCCTTGCGCTCATGGTGGGGATTTGCTTTGTGAATACTTGTGTTGCTATAGCTACATTTCCCTTATGTTCATTATTTCTCATAGTGTCCTTGTCACTTATCCAAAGGTGCTGGCATTAAGCAAGCTCACAGCATGTTGTTTCTGCCTTGGGAACTATTGGTAGGTGTACTGAATGAGCCAAGAGGTACTGCAGCTGGTGCTTTGCCTGGAATAAATCTGCTTCAGTCATGAAGGGAAGTGGTAACAGAAGTAGTTAGAAGCTTTTTACAGCAGTGTGATGGGAAAGGAAAGTCTACAGTCATTGGCATGTCTTTCCAAGAGTGTTGAACAGGAAGGAGAAGAAGGGATTGTCATCTCTCAAGAGAACAAATGCAGGGAAGGGAGGGAGCACAGGCAACCTCAGTTAATTGCTAGGTTGTGTAATGAGCTGGGGTGCTGGACAGCTACTGTATAGTCTCCATTGTGTCTGTCGCCTGGCTGGGGGTGTACTGCTCTCAGGCATTTTAACTGCTTTTTGGGGTTTTGTTTTTGAATGGTTTAATGAGAAAGCTAAATAGCTGTATAATTCAGAACAGGATTGCAAAAAGTTCGCTGTCCCTCAGGCATGAATGTGTAACTGGTGCTGTGCAGAAAAGGCAGTGAATTCTGAATAGCCACCTACTTCATATGGGAGGACACTGAACACTTAAGTTTACGTAAAAAAGCAGAGGTGATCGCTGGCAGATATTTCAGTCTGACATCCAAGATATGCTCCATACTCTGCATCTTGATCTCCCATGTTGTTTTCTCAAGCCTTGATCAGTCCTTAAGTGGTAATAAAACAACAACCATCATTTGTCAACAGGCACCAAAAGCTCTACTTCCTAATTTCAGTAGGCTGTTGGATGGAATCTTATAATCTCTCTAAACCAGTATTTGCATATTAAGGCCACTGTGATGATTAAGAAATTGGAATTAAGAAATGTCTGTTGTTTAAGGAGAAGCTGAGAGAGTTTGGGCTGTTTAGCATGGAGAAGAGAATGCTCAGGGGATCTTATCAATATGTACAAATTCCTAAATGGGAGGGAGTAAAGAGGTAAAGAAGCAGAAACAGATTCCTCTTAGTGGTATCCAAAGATTGGACAACATACTATGGGCACAAACTAAAATCCAGGAAATTTCGTTTAAACATCAGAAAAAAAGCTTTTATTCTAAGGATGGTCAAATAGCAGAACAGGCTGCCTAGGCATATCAAGGAGTGTCCATCCTGGAGATCCCCAAAACCCATGTGAATAGAGTCCTGAGCTCAAGGTGACACTGCAGGGAGTTGGAGGGTTTAGACTGGATGGTTCCCAGAGCTTCCTTGCAATCTCAGCTATTCTGAGCTGGGGTTCTGGGATCCAGTGCTAGTTGTGTTCCATGCTGTTGGGCCTGGAGAAGCTAGAATGAAATATGAGGTTCTGTTATTCCTGGTGTGCACAAAGTAAGTGACCAAGACAAAACTGATTGCAGCAGTATGGCAATACATAATACTTTTCTGGTTTCACAAGCTTAATTCTAACCCTACAAAGCTACCCCCATGCAAGATTATGTGCAAACCACACTTTAGTGTTACACATATCTTTATAAGTGCTGTGCCCTTCCACTACACACATTACTGGACATTTAAAAGGTTCAGCTAATAGTGGACTCTGCTTAGCCTGCAAGGGTGAGCTCTTTTCTGTGTAAAGAGCTCAACTGACTTCTGTTTTTTGTGGTATTACAATAATATTTAGTCGGCTTTGGAAGCAGTAGGCAGGTAATCTTCATGTTGAATCCAGCATTGTGATTTAATAGCTGTGAGAAATACCATTGCCCTTCACTAGTAACAGAGTGTTTTGCAGCTGGAGTTGCTGTTCTTATGTAATTCCAATAATTAAACCACTCAGATTATGCAAAGTATCATTTAAAGTACTGTTTATTACTGCTCACTGTAAATGATGAGAGAATAGTGTAGATAAACTTACATTCCTTCAGATGTTGGGAATTTGACTTACACAGCACCAAACAAATATCCAGTGTGGATTCAACACACTGTGCAGACCCTGCTGGTGGAAGGGGTGTCCCATTTTGCTCATTTGAACGACTGCATTATTTTTTCACAAGAAAATAATTCCACTCAGTATTTCTTTTATCCCATAGAAAGCGTGTTCCTGTGAGAGCTTCTTGCTGCACTTGTAGGTATAGGCAGGAAGTCACAGTGGCATAATTTCAGTTAGTAAGTGGAATCTGCCCACAAGCCCTCTGTTCCATTTATCTGGCTGAGTTTATTCTGCAGCTAAGAGACACGGAGCAGGTCTGTGCCAAGGGCAGGATTGTTCAGTTGTGATTAGCACTGTGGCAGTCGCGATTTGCCCCTAGATGGCAGCGATTGCTGCTCTTTTTCAGGACGGGCACTCTCCAGTTGCTCTATTAGTTCTGTCACAGAAGGGCCTGTTGTTCAGTGAGGCCATAAACTTCAGCTGAAATAACAGAAAATAATTACTGGCTCATCTCTCAGGATTTATAAGAAAATTTAAAGGAAACATGATTATATTAGGAAAAGTTGCTACTTTTTAAAGTCAATTATTTAAACCTGACAATGCTCTTGTAGACAGTAATGCCCATTTTGTCATGTGTGCATATGTTTAGGTGTTTTTTCTGTTGCAGATGGGGTACTAGGGTACACAGAGACATCAGCATGAAGCAGTTCTGAGTCCATGGAACTCAATGAAGATGTTAACAGAAAAATGAGGACACCTGTTTTCCCCTACACGATTTCATAACCTTACAGCTATGCAGTGGTTGTCCTTGCTATACTTGTTTTTAAATTGAGATAAAATTGTAGCTATAGGAAAGCTTAACAGCAGTCTCAATGCTGGTAAAACAGGTACTTCTCCAAAATAAGATTACAACTTGTGCTGCTCTGTGTTAAGAACAGGGCCAGGAGACTAATCTCCTTTTCAAAGGTCTTTATTAAGACAACTGTGGAGGAGGAACTCGAGGAGCTGGGCACACCACTGCTGCTCCCACTGGACACCACTGAGCAGAAAGTGCAAGTCGAATCCACAGCTCATGCTGCAAAGTTGGGGGTTCTGTCCTCATGGGGTTCCAAGGAACTCAACTTGGCTTGCGTAGTCTAGGGCATCATCCCATTGTGGTGCTTTCTAGGTGATGGNTCTGTGGACATTGCTACTGTCTGAACACAGAGTATGACTTACAAGGTTTTGTGCTAAAATATGAATCTGAGGACTACCATCTGTTTACTTGTTTGGTGTGCTTGTCTTCAATAAATGTCATTGTCTTCAATAAATGGGTCCTTTTTGTTCACATTTGCACTGCAGCTTGTACTGATTGGTAACTAGATGGTCGAGCACAAAGGGTGATCTCAATACCATTTCTGAAATAAAAAGAGTGGCCACAGGCACAGACTGAGGTTCTCTACCATAACACATTTCTTGCATCTTAGTATGTGTGCAAATTCCACTCAGTGCACGTTATATGCTAAATGTCTCATCAGAAATCATCCAGAGTAGTATGATCCTCTTTTCTGACTGAGGAAAGATAGTTTTGTGTGTAGGCAAAGAATCAGAGATTTTATCATCTGTGCTTAGTTCCCAAGTTTTCCAAAACTCTCTAGACCTTGGACAAATCACCAACCACTGCCTCACTTCCCTATGAATGAAATGGGACAGTAGATTTTCCTTTGTTTTCAGTTTATCCTGACTTGTCAAGTAGTGTGAGCTCTTTAAAGAGTGGGTTATTTTTTGTTCCAAATGAATGTGTATCAGTGAGCCTCAATCTCCAAGGAGTTTTGCATGAACAAAGAACACATAAGTGGGACCCTCAGTTGTGCTGTGTGTGGGGAAATGCTTATCAGCTGCTGGATATGGCCAGATTCCACTACACGTCATCACAAAATCTGCCTTTAGAGGAAGTTTAAAGATAAACCCCTATGAATAAAATACTTTCCCTAGAGCTTGTATTGGTTAATAGTTAGGTATTGCAGCTGCTTTTTTATAAAAAATTGAAATTAAGCAGATTGTTTTCAGAAATCTTTTTAATATTGCTGTAAAACAGGAAAAACTTATGTCAAACAGCAAACACATCTGTCAAACAGCTGCAAAGATGATGCACAAATAATGACCTTATGAGGATTGTCTTCTAAGTCCAGAATACTTGTTCTAAGCCACAGAAAACACACCTTTGCATAAAGTACAGAAATATTTTCACCAGGAAGCTTATTAAATTATTGTGGTACAAAAGATGAATTGTGCATTCATTACAGGGTAATGCATTGATTGTCTAGTAGTACATGTGCAGTAATTAAAGTCAAAGGCCAAATATCAAATGAAAGGTAACAAAGTTATGAAAAAAAATTGGCTATTGACATTTGACAAAATTGTGCGAACAATCCTTTGTATGTAATGTAAAGATAATAACTGCAGAATGTATGGAGTGTAGTGCTTCAAGGAAGGACCAAATGCAATGAATTTAAGACAAAACATTGAATTCTGTATATGCTTATATCAATATAAATCCAGGGTTATTCCTGGATTTATTTAGCATTACTCTGGAACTTTATTAATATGTTTGAAATTAGCATCTGGCTCACATAATTAATTGCATTTCTATATTTTCCTGCCTCCAGACTATTGGACAGCAGAACAAAAAAATGGGCCTTTGCCTTAATTATAATTGTATTACAGTGTTTTTTTTCTAAAAACCCTACTTTAAATTTTTACTTAATACTCCATTATTTCTGAATTATAAACCTCTAATCCGTAATAGGTAATAAAATAAATAGGTATTTTATTTTCATAATAATTTTATTTTCATAATTGCTTTAACCGCAGTTTTATACCCAATGCTTCTTAATATTTTCTCTTTTGCAGAAGCCAAAAAAGTTTTGAAAATATGTACAATTTAGTTAGATTGTTTTAGTTTTTTGTGTTTACAATTTACTCTTCTAACACATTCTAATCACTTCCATATGTCACTTTCTAGATAAGAACTTAGAAGTACTACTATGGAAACAAATACAATCTTACACCTTGAACAGGAGATTTCTGCTCAAATCCACCCACACAAACAGAAACACTTTTTTACAAGAAAAACAAACTGTACAGAGAGTTTTTTAATTTAAAGATCTGATTCAGCCCCCAACTGAAATCAGCAGGACATCCCATATTTCAGAACCTAGGTAAGAATGAGAAGATAGTTAATCAGTGTAAAGGATTAGGGAAAGGTGAAATGTATGTGTGTACCACAACACACACACAGTTGTTTCACCTGGGTTAGTATTGCATTCCTTTTTCTATGGATGTTGAATGAAAACACTGATGCTATCTACATCTGTTCATATTGCTGAAAAAAAATTAATATTCCATCCAATTATTAGAACACTCTTCCTTCGAAGAGAGCCAGGGTTTAAAGGCATCCTGTTTTTCTGTCAATTTCTTGATTTAAGATGTCTAGTGATAGTGGTATACACTCATGGGCTGGAGTAATGACTGGAAATGGTTCTACATTGTTCAAGCAATCAAAGGTCACCAAATTGAGTCCTTCCATGCAAAAGCATAACTGCTGGAGTAAACACTGATCTGCAGTCCAGAAGCCAATAGTGCACAACAATAGATGAGGGACAACTGATCTTCCACCAACACCAACAGAATCTTGCATCTTTATAGTTGCCCTCTGGATAGTGAAGCTAATTCCAAAGGCTGCTATATCCTTGCAACAAGCCCTAACAATTAATATGTTACTACATAGAATGCAAAAATTGTCCATAATAATTTAACACAGCAGTGTTGCAGTGCTGGCTGGATGTTTCTTCATACTTTTCACCAAGATATAAATGACTTACACAGGACATGTTAAACAAGGTTTTTTAAATTACTTTGAAATCAAGATAATCTAAAAAAGCATAGAATATAACATTTGCCTGTGCTGGCTTGACATCTCTTTAAAGTAGCTGCTGAGCAGTCCCTGGAGTCCAAGTGGAATAGCAACAGGAGGAGTCATAATGTAGGAATCATATTCAGTAGGAATCCATTGCTTGAAGGATCTGAAGGACTTCCAGCACAACTTGATAACAGAATAAATACTCATCCTGTGTGTGGAGACATCAGTGTGAAACACCTGGTTACATTCAACATAAATTCTAGACAAGGATGGACTAGCTGAAGTTACATGTTTATATGTTATATGTTACATGTTTATAACATCAACATCTTTGTCATATGGATACAAAACTTACAAATTAAAGAGAATCCTTATTCTTTTTGTTCCATCACTGGTGAAGTATGGAATGCTGTAGTGTAAGCATGTGCTCAACTCTCATTTAGGATAGTGAAGGTTATATGTTTGCTTAATTTTAGTGACATGCTCAATCATCACCCTGAAGAAAAATATATCAAAGCATGTGCTAAAATATTTGCCTATAGGAAGGACTTCTTTTAGTCTTCTTCTGCTTTTATTCTCACCAACTGTTTGCTCTAAGGTGAGTGACCTGCATCTTGTCTTTTTCTTTACGAAAAATCTTTTCAGGAGTAGGTTTAGCTCAGGAATAGAAGAGTCTACTTGGTGATGATAACTCAGCAATAGCAAGAATTCAACTGAAAGGTGTAATTTTGCAGGGTAGGGTTTATAGTAAATCACTGTTTCTGTGACGCTTTTCTTCTTGCTTTAGAAAAAGAAAGGGAGGTGTGTGGTATCTGTCCTATATTGCTGCTTTGCTTTTACTTCACTTATTTAGTAAGGGACAGACTTTCATATTTAGAACTAGACACCACTTGCCTAGAAGGCTGTTACTTTCCTCAAATGAGAGCACTAAAATAATATTTTAAGCCCCAGATGTATCAAAGCATGAGGAGCTGTACCACTGATTGAGGCTTTAAAAAATAATAACCTAGTTACATATTTAGAACTTACCTTTGTTTGGATCATGCCAAAACGCTGATCTCGCAAATCTCTCACTATCTGCTTGATGTTGAACTGTCAGACAAGAACAGTTTTTATTTGGTTGACATGCAAATTAGAAAGAAAGATTTAAGCATATTCAGATGGGAAAGCTGTGACAGTTCTTTTAGAAATAGAGTATTTGCAGTTATCCTTTTTGTTTAAAACAATGAGAGCTGGGTTTATTCCATTTTGTTAGATTGAATTCTCACAGGATTTGTTCTGTACTAAGATGCCTCCACCATGTTGTTGACATCCATACCAGATTGTAATACTTAACAATGACCTGTTTGATACTTACACATAAATCTTTTTCTATATGGCTGAGAAGAGTTTCAACACACAGCAAAACTCCACTTCTTCCAGTGCCAGTGCTGCAGTGAGCAATAATAGGTCCTGTCCTGTGAGCTTTTCTCATGTAACAAATAAATTTTATGAGCTGCTCAGCCAGTTTGGAAGTATTGTGGTCTGGCCAAGTGGTAAATTGCAAATGACTTATAATGCGCTTTTCTTCTGTCTGGAAGAGAGAGACCAGAAAGGTTAAAAATTATGTCTCAGAACCAATTTTCAAGGAAAATTTCCCTTAATTCTTAAAATTGTTTGTTTACAATTCTTTAGCTTTTCATACTTGACTCCATTAAAGTTTCTTTAGGTTTCAAGAAATGCACTCAGAAACACAGGCCTAGGAAATTTACTTCCTATGACTCTGATGAGACCCTGAAGTTACTCTGTTACCTTGAAAGAGTGTAGTTATGTTATTTGTTGGCTAGAAAGGAAAAATTAAAACCTTTTTTAAATTAGAACATTGCAGTGCCGTTTGCTAAAACTGCTTTTGTAGCTGAACTAAGCTTTACTAATAGAAGAGTAGAAATATGACAGCCACAATAGTAAAATTGTAAATATCTGATGGCTATCAGATATAAAAGAATAACTTGTGATTAGATACTTAATATGCAAACCAACTAAAAATGCTTACAAGAATAAATAAAATGTAGCTAAAATAAAGAGTGATATTAATTGAATTTTCCTGGATCAACACTTCTTGTTGCCAGTTCACAAAGCCATGTTAAAATCTGAATGCTAAATACCTGGATTTTTACTATCAGAAGAATTTGAATATAGGAATGGATTTCTGCTGAAGTAACTGTGGCTTTCTGTAGTAGTTTGCTACTAGTTGAGTACAAACATAGCAAACTTATCATGTTCATTGAAACAATCACATATGGTGCTCCGTCTTGCATTTTAATAGTCTTTTCGGAAGACTCGTATCAAATGCTTTACAATGCTTCACACTCTGAGATGAGGTGAATTTCCTAGAGAAATAGAGAAATTTTTATCTTGATGGAAATGGCACCAAGTTTAGTCTGGCACAGGATTTTTAATTATGCCACTAAAGAATGTGTCCTGCAGAAATTTTTGCAAAGCCTTACTTAATATCGAGGCAAGACTGATGGACTTACACCTGCCCTGTTCTTCCACCTGGATTCTGTATTTGTTAAGGTTCTGAAAAATTGCTGCTAGATTTGTAGTTTTATGTGTGTTTGTGTCTTTTCATGGACAAAAAAAATTATCGTTTGTTCTAAATTCTAGGATGAAAGCCACCTTCTTCCCTTCTTTCCATCCAACCACCTTTACAGAATATGAATCCACTCTGGCATGGATGTGATTTAATGAGAACAGTAAGCAATTCTGCAAAACACTGAACAGTTCTGTGACTATTAGGGGTCTCGTTTTTGGAAGTTCTTGTCCAAATCTATGTAATATTGGACCCATTGCTTATGCAATGAGCAAAAAAGAAGCACCTTATTAACCCCAATTGCATGCCTGTTATTCAGATTTTTACATCCCTAAAAAATACTGAGCACATATTATGGAAGAGGCAAACAATACTAATTTTATCCATGTAAACTACATAACCAATTTAATCATATATGAAAATATTAAGTCAACTTACCTGCTTGTTGATAATTTCTATTTTTCTAATTATGAAGTATTCCAGAATCTGGTAATTGTGTAGCCTGAGACAGAAATTAGCCAGGTCTTTAGAGTTATAGGGAGATTCAGGCCAGTATCGATGACATTTGACTTGCCCTAGCTCCACTTCTTTTGTCATCATGGCAATCACATCTGATTCACTCTCCCAGACCATTTGCCAGAAATCATCCATAGTGGATGGCAGAGGCCCTTGGGTTATAATATAAAAGTGTTCCTCTTCTCCAACATTCATTCTAATGTAACTTGCATTAATGTAGCCATTCTTTTCTCCCAGAGGAACTCGTGTCTTATCATCTGTACAGAAACAGAAAGATGCTATTTCAGCTGTGGATCTGAAACAGAGTTTTGCCATCTCCAGCATTCAGGATATCGGAAACCTCAGTCTCTCCAGAAAAGTATGCCTCTGGATTTTAGAATATATTGGGCTAGTAGCACTAATATTAATCATTGCCAGTAGGAATTCCCTCAAATAAATTGTATGCTTCATTGCAGCTTTATTTCTCTTGAAGTACTTGTGTAACACTGTGAAAAGCCTTCTAATTACTATAGAATTGTTTGCCAGTGTTCCAAAATGGTGTACCCAATGCTGCTTTTCATATATTGCATAGGAATGTTGTCACTGGATATTGGTGTTATAAACCAGGAAATCCTCTAAGAGTATACATACTACATCACTTATATATAGAGATGCTACAAATTTTTGCATGTGTTGTCCTGTTGTTGCAGTTTAGAAGACATCAAGGGTCCAGAAAGTTTTCTTGTGTTTCTCTGATGACTTTGTTCACCAAATGCATTTCTGTGCATACTTACATGGAAGGATATCTCGGTATCTGTTTTTATTCTGATTTTCTGGTGCTTTGCCAGTCCTGCAGTCATCTATTGGTTTCACATGTTCTAAAGCCTAGATCAAGAAGAAATAGTCAATCCAAGTTGTTCACATCCTCAAAAGACAACTTTTACAGTGTCAGTGTGAACAAACTTTACTGCTGTATATAACCCAAGACTGGCAAATAGACTTCTTACAGAAGAGAATCAGTACATCATTGTCTAAACTGCTAGGCAATTCAATTTTCATTGTATTTTCTTTGCCCTGAAAAATATTTCTGCATTTTCAAGCGATATTTCCAACCCTCATCCTCAGACCCCATCATACCAAGTCCCTGTTCTATATTGCTCTATTATAGATGTTTGGAATACTCTCTTGGCCAAATGTCAGCATTTATGACTGTTAACACTATGACTAAATCACTAACTATTGCACTAATAACAGTGCAATAATGACAGTGAATATTTTCAGTGATGGAGAAAGTGATGAATACAGGGAACAGCACCAATGGTATTAAGTGCAAATCATACAGTCATTAAGAACATCACAGCAAATTTAGGGGAATTGAATGCAATGTAGTCAGAAGCAGGAATGTGCAAGTTCATTTCATTTACATTTTTGTGTTACCTCGACTTTTTTTATTCTTCTACCTATTTGCTATGCATTGGACAACGCTCAGCTATCACATTCTGCCACTATATATTTATATGAACAGAAGTATGTGTGACAGTTTTTAAGCACTTTCATCAGTTACTTAGGCTTTTACTCAGATAAAATATCCACTGGCTTTGGTAAGCAACACTTTACTTATTAGATCTTTATGTTTTCTGTGCAGATGTGTGACTCAGCTCATAGTAAGCTATACCTACATCAGTAATGGAATGTAATGAATGGAAATTAATACATGCTCTTGAGCCTTCAGGGAATGTCAGCAAATCCTATACACTTGAGCCTGTGGAATTTTGTGCCCAGAAAGTCAGAGATATAAAAGCAAGTGTAAGAAACTGATAACATTGGAATTACTATGGAAAAGTGACAGCCATCCATTTCACTGGTAATGAGCATATCCTTTAAAGGAAAATCCAGAATTACAAAATAATCTATTCTTTGGGAATTTGATGACAACTTCTTACTCTGTTTATGTTGTGAAACAAGAGATTTTACAAGCCTTCCTAATTCTACATTTTCTTCATGATTTATATGCAATCAGATGTAATTATATGTTTTCATTATCTGTGAAGGTACATTACTTTTTCTTTGTAATTTCACTAAGTCCCTGACCATAACAGTGTCTTGTGGCAATGAGTTCTGTGGATAACTGGAGTGTTCCATTGTGTGGAGCATCTTCCTTTCAAGTGTTTCTACACTAGTGAATCCTTAGCAGCATGGATTTGTTGCTTAGGTGCAGGCCCTAGGATAGTTCTTAGGCAGATGTTCAGCAGAGCTGAGGGGGTAATAAGAAGAAGTCAGTCTAGGGAAAAGTGATTCCTAATCTACATTATGAATATTACATTATTTGTTTTCATTCTGCATGGGTGGTATCTGTAATCAGGGAAGAGTGTAAGGCTGATATGCACCGAAAGAGAGAGATGAAAATACGGTACTATCACCCAAAAGCAGAGTAAAAACCCCATTTCGGAGGAATAATTGTCAGAGAAAAAGGATTCAGTAAAGATATGCAAGCTGAACTCCCATACAGTATGCAGAAGGGTATTAAAAGTCACTTTCTTAACTGTGTTGAACTGTTGGTTCTTAAAAAGTAATTACAGTTTACCATAAACTCCTTTAGCACCTCTTGATTCTCAATCCGCAGCTGAAGGCCTTGAATAAGACCTGTTATACCAGTCCTTGGATCTACTCCACTCTGTGATGGTTTCAAGTTAATTAACTGAGTCAGTTCATCTCCAGAAGCAAAGGTTCTGTCTATATATCAACAACAACAACAAAAAAGAAAACAAAAAACCAAAACACGAAAACAAAAAACCAAAACACAACAACATAAAACTAGTAAGTTTTTAATTATTATTGTTCATAGTGCAGAATCTTGGCTTTAAAAACTAGAGAGCTGCAGTATGTATATATATTTTGCTACTTATATTGTGGAAGTGAAATGTGAGAAAATGGAAGAAAATATTTGCAACTTACTTATGTTCACAGCAGAAAGAAGAGTAAGTCAACATAATGGATACAAGCAGCACCACATTTCATGTTATTTGGAACAAATCCAACTATTGCAAGTTATTTCCTCACAGAGTTTCTAAATATAGTCTGTTCTAAATAAACTGTTCTTGTAGAATTGGAGACTTTAATGCTAGTTTATACTGATACAGGAGACTATGGCCATATCTTCACAGAGAATCATCATGTTTCCAACACTTCCATGACAATTAGTATTGCCACACTCTACTGCTAGGAATAATCACAGCAAATTCTTCCTTCCTAAAGTAAGCAAATATTTTTTCTTCTCATCTTAACTCACATTTCCCTTCAAGAACAAGATATGAACTGTCTTTTGTGTACCAAAGTCAGGATTCAGCTCTGATCCAGTACTTGATGCATTAAGAAAATGGATAAACATTGCATTTCCAGAAATATCATTACTTTACTGGAGTGATAGAAAAGCTTTTGTTGCCATGTTGAGTAAAAACAGTAGCTTGTTATGTAAAAAATAATGATTTGAGGCAGTGAGAGGAATTACGGAATTTGGGTTTTTTAGTCATAGGCTATTGTTTGCAAAGGATAACATACCAGCTGTCTCAAAGAAAAGCTGATGATATATTCCATGGTTTGTTGCAGCATGAAGACAAGAAGCAATGCTCTGATTTCCTCTTGTAAGGTATCATTGCTATTCTTAACTAATTTCTATTACAAGAGAGTTGTACTTGCTGTGGTTTTGTCCAGGCTACAACTTGTCTCTGCCTTGCCTGAGCTTCTAAGACATTTTCTGTTTGCATTCCACTCTCTGACCCTCAAAGAGGCTCCTATTATCTAGTTGAGAGTGCCGGTGAAGACAGATCCCCACTCCAGACAGAGCACACTATTTCCCATACACTTCTTCCAGATCAAGGGGAATTAAAGAACCCCAAACTCTGAGCAGGTAGTAGATAATAGATTGGTTATAATTTTCTGTATTCTTGGCCAGCACGACTTGGCAATGTGAGGGAGTTACCTGTGTTTTGCTTCTAATAAAAGCCATCAGCAAGTCATTGCTTCCACTGGGTGAAAAGAAACAAGGAGAGAGAGTAATCTGTACGTCCCAGAATCTGGGAGATACTGCAAATTATTATTTGGAGCAGAAGGAGCTTAATTTTCATAAAGGAACAATTAGGCAGATTCTGTAAATACTTCTGGTATCAGAAGGGCTTTGGCACCTGAACTGTGAAAGTGCTTCAGTACATGCTCAACAAGCACATCACTTGTAGAGTTTTTAATGAAATTGTCATGGGGGTGGAATTTAGTGATTCTGGGAACAAAGTCTTGAGATAGAATTTGACCCTTCATTCTGCATTTTTAAGTGTTCAATTTACTTTTTTGGCGAAGTTGTATGGGAACAGCAAGGGGGAGAGGAAAGACCTCATGATGTAGGTCTCATTTTAGAGTCACAAAAGTTTGGATGGCCTATTTATGCATCAGTGGTAAAAATTGTGTCTTGAGTGCCCTGGTCTTTCAGACTGAAAGAGCAAATCCTTAGCTTGTATAAAAGGCACTAGTATTGTTCTCAGTGTACATATATGGAGGTGCTGGACTATATTGTTGAAGAAACAAGAGAGGTTTTCTCATGATTACTTCTAGGTAAAACAGGAATCCTGTGGGGCATAACATCATCTTCCTTGTTCCAGCTGCCTGACTCAGACTGTTGATTTTCTCTTCTGCAGCTTTCACATTTTGCACATTTCTGTGACCTGTAAAACAACATCAGTTGAAGTGGCAGAAGCTTTGATAATACCTTTGATTATCTGAACCATACAAAGATTTTGTATTTAATCTATTTGTGCTCACTTTTAACTTTCTTGATCAACTATTTTCAAGAATTATTCAGAACTCTGACGATCATAAGTTCAAGGAGTTGTAGTAGCATTTTTTCTGGAATATTGTTTGCAAATATAGCTACTGAAAAATATATTGTTGCTATGTGATTGTTGTTGGTTTTTTTCAGAGGTAAGCACATACGCTAAATAAATAGCTACTCAAAAATGAGTGGAAGTAGCGTTTCTCAGAGCTAGAGACCATTTTCATATATGACATTTTCCAATTGTTAGCCCTTACACCTGGAAGCTTCAATTCGCTTGTTTCAGTAGTTGTGTGGAAGCTGTTTAGCAGCTCTTCCTGCAGGTGGAGCTGCATTCCAATAGACCCGTATTTTGTTATTTCATACCATATTAGGACAGAGCTGGAAATATAAGAATAATTCATCGATGTTATTTATTTTAATAGTTTTACCTCATTAGAAAGACTTACCTGTCCAAAATGTTACTGATGATATCCTTATAGTCTTGTCCAGTCAGCTGACCTTGCAGAGATTTGTCTATTCTTTCTGCATCCTGCAGGTTTCAAATAAGAAAAAAACTATGTAAAATCAGTACACAGAAACATCAAGAATATAGTTACTTTCATCAACACTCTTTCTTATTTTTGATAGAAATGTCCTTTGCTGTTCTTTGCTTGAGAAGGAAAGGGAAAATGTAATAGTTTCCATTTTCAGAAGAAAGTGTGTATTCAGTAACTAGTTGGAGTAAAAAGCCTTATCAGCTGCATTTGTAAGTTTCTGAATGATAGAACAATACAGTGTAGATACACTTCTACATGAAAAGTTTATTATATCCTCTCTGATCTCAGAAAGAAAATGCAATCACAGGAATCATGAGTCACACTCTTCCCCTCCCAATTCTTGGCAGCAGGAAGTGCCACTGTCTGAGATGGAACTGTTGGTAATAATTTCCTTTTTTTGTCTTAGACATAGTGATGCCAACGGTAGAAGCAGGGTGAAGTTACTCTGCTGAAGAAGTGCTCAACTGACAGAGAAGGCAGACCCTTGATGACCCTCCATATGCAATAGAATCAATAGTACTGGTGGCTGTTTTTCCATCCTAAAGAGTGATAACTAGATCCTGTATTTAAATAATGATGCAGGATATCTGCTGTTAGTATGTGAAAGTAGCTTCTTCTCAGCTGTAACACTTGATAAATAATTATTTAAATTTTTAGTTCAAATTGGTGTTTCTTCTTTCACTACTTGATATTTCAGATGCACTCAGAAAACACCCTGGCATACTGCATACTTCACATACTGAATGCCCCAGAGAATCTTAATGGCATCTCCCACTTGTACTTTATTTTCTTAATTTTGTGCGTGTATTTTCCCATTAGAATAAGGATGTTTATAGTTGCTGATTTAAGCTTGAATTCATCTACCCAGTTTCTGCACCCACTGATTACATAGATCAGAGTCTGCTGTATTGATTTTGTTTTCTATTTGCAAAGAAAATATGTTTCACTGCTTCATTTTTACTTTTTTTATTTAGTAGCTTGTAATTTTCAAAGTTTATATCTCTGGAGTGGATGGCAGCTGTGCTCTATAAAGTCAAGCAGAAAGTTTCTATTCATAGGAGACAACTAAAGGCAAGCTGGAAATAATGAAGAAGAGAGAGGTTAATGGAACCAATTCAGGGAAAACACTAAGCATATGCTTAAATTTAGGCATGTACTTTGCTGAACTAGATAGAATTACCCATGTTGCTTAAAACTAAATGTTTCCTTTAATACCTTGCTAACTGGGGGATCTGATAGGTAACCTGTAACCTTACTACTATCTCTTACTTCTCATTGCTATTATTTGTTGGATGTACTTCTGTGTCAGATCATAGATACGACCTTATTTTGATATTACATTTCACCAGTCTCTAAAAGTTTATTTCCAGCACCCATTCCAATAGCATGCTTAAAATTCCACAAACAAATTCCTCTTCAAGGTTTTCTCAGCTTGTTCATGTCAAGGATTCTTACAATTTTTATTTTTCTAGTTCAATTATATTACTTGAATCAGGGTTTGGGTTGTTAATTTGTTTTATGGAGGATAAGAAAACCTAAATTTCTCACACTTACTGAGGAGTTTTACAGTTTTAAATTTAGAAATAATAGATGCTCTGAAATTTAATGTGGAATGTTGCAGGACTTACTAAGATTCAAAATCATAGCTATGTTTGAAGAAATTTAGATGCATTTAAATTATGAATGTAGTGGAGATAGCTGAATAGAAATCTTTTAATGTATATAGTTTAGAAATACTGAAAGAATGGCAAAATTAATAAATTATTCATTGCAGTATTATAAAGAGCTAGAACAAGACTTGCATGTGCAACCTTTTTTCCCTCCACCCTTTTAGCATATGTACTATACTTATCATAAGCTCTTATCTCAGTGGAATCCTGATTCACTCAAATGTTAGCAGCTCCAGTCATGGGAGAACACTTCTGCACATTAAACGTTTTTCCATTGCAGCAAACCCATGTTGTAAACAAACAGATGAGTACATTGCCCGATAACTTCTGAAAACATCTCCGATTTTACCTTGTTGCACATTTGGTTGGAGCCTTTTTCCTTGAAACTGAAAACAGGATGAGCTTGCAGGCTTTCCTCACCACTTGCTGAATACCAAAAAACAAAAACAAAATCAAATGCATGGAAATACAGGTTCATTTCTTCTCTGCTGCTTAGACCAAAGGACTTGGACCTCAGATAGGGCACTGAGTGTCTTAAACTGGCATGGAGTCACCCTCTTGTGAATGCTTGGGAGGGTTAATAGAGCACAAATGCCATATGTCACCACCAACGAAGCCAGCATAATTTAGACTGCCAGAAAATACTCTAAAGGAAAGCCCTGTATCAACAGCAGCTATAAAAAAAAAAAATGGAAGAAAATTAAATCTGCCCTTCTAACCCAGATCATTCCTTCACAGTGCTAAGGGGAAACTTTGCTGCCAGTACTTCTACAATACCGTTGTGTTTTGCAGGAAAACAGTTTAAACTTCCCAAAAACTATGTAATTCACAGATGTCATGTAAGAAGAAAATGGTAATGGCAGTGTCTTCTTGACTAAGGATAAAGCCTCCAAAGCCTCCTGCTGTAACCAGCAGGCCAGAAGGAGGAATTCTATATCCTTTCCACTTAAGTTTCTCCATTGTAGGAAATGTTTCAGTATTCAAAGATATAAAAAGTGAGAACTATAAATATGTAATCTTTTGGTAATTTTATATCCTTGCTTCCACTTTCAGCTTTAATTAGTATTTAATTTTTGAGTAGTCAGTAGAGCAGAGCATAGAGCACAAAGCTCTTCCATAGAGTTACTCATGCCTGAAAGTACTGCCCTATGCAAGGTGGGTGTGCTCTCAAATGAATAACAATAGACCTGGGAGCAGAGGCTTCTGAATTTGAGCAGGAACAAACACAGAAGAGAGAGGATCTCTCTGCCAGACGGAACAGGAGTTGTAGTGCTTTCAGAGGATAAGTAGGAGTGATGGGATGTGAAGTTTGTGGGAGAAGTATTTTAGCAACTAAGCCAAAAATGGGCTGTGATTCCATCAGTGAGTTGCATAAAATGGGGTAAAATCAGACCAAGATTCATGATTTAAAAACTTAAACTGAGTTAAAGCATCTTTGAGGGTCTTACAGCTTTGTTCCTAGACTTAAAAATCACACTTGGGCATTCCTTCCCTGTGGTCCTATGTCTTGAGCACTTTAGCCAGAGCTACAAATCAGGGTGAAGAGGGTGTTCGTACCTACAGCTATGAAACAGGACTAACTTTAAAATTGACTTGTTTTGTTAATACCAAAGTTGAATTCAGGCAACACATAATCCCACTTCTTTCATATAGTGAGTGGATGTAGCTGCTTACCAGGCTCTGCATTTGTGTTTGGAGTGGAAGCTCTGTTGCTCTGGTTGCCTGAATAAGCCCAATGCAAAGCTACGCTTCGGCAGACAGTGAGTTGAACGGTGCCTTGAGCCTTGCGCAGCAAATCTGTGACTGTCTGGCGTGGCAGACCAGACACAAAAGTCTCATTCACCTGAAGAATACAATGATGTGTATTTACAGATTCCTGTAACACAAAGCCTTTTTAAAATCACATATCCTAGCACTGGGAACTTCTTTGTACTTCATGTGTCATCATTTTCTCCCATTTGTGGGAGAGAATTCTCATTCTCTCCTAACTCCCTTGATCCTTCATCTCTATATCTTTATAGACAGTAGGACACCACAAAATTATCATCTGAGGTAGTAAGTGGGCTTTCCCCCATTCTTCAGTGAGAAGATGGAGGAGAGATGGAAGTAAATGAAAACCAGAAAATCAAACCATTTTGAAACTCATGGAGGGAGAAAAAAAATAATTAGGGGTAACAAAAAGGATGATTGATATTAAAAGGTAGCAGGGTGGCTAGGATAGTAAGATTTTAGATAAAGACTCAAAAGCCCTAATTCTGTTTGTCTTGATAATATCTAACTGGCACCATGACAGGTTCTTCCCAGTAGCCTCCTGGTTAGCTGTGACCTGCATGCTTGGCCAGTTAACTCTGCTTTCCCTGAACTTTATCTCTAATTCTCACCAGGCACAATTACTGTCAGGAGTAGGTGCAGTTGGCTGCTTGTGCTGTGATTCTGGGTATGCCTCTGCTGGAGTGTCCAACTACCAGCCCTGGGGAGACCCAGTCCCACGGGAGGTGAACTCCAGGGAAGACACAGTGGCCCCAGGACAACCCTCTGACCACCAGGAGCTGAGGTAACACCTCTGTAACACCTTCCAGGTGTTACTGTGCAAAGCAGCATCAGATTTCCAATCTGCACCACTTTAACATTGAACTCATTGAGCTATTGAGCTCATTATAGAGTAAGTAGAGAAACTGTAAGCCAAAGCAATGAAGAACAAACATTACCTTGAGTAAGATGTCACCAACTTGAAGTCTCCCATCTAGATCTGCACTGCTGTCTGGGCTGATGGCTTTTATTAGGATAGCCCTGCCATTTTTTCCACCAACTAGTGCAAATCCTAGGCTTCCATTTTCTGCTTTTTCCAATTCAATCTTAATAATGAAGTCCTACAATAGACAAGGATGCAGTCTAAAGTGGATTTTATTCAGGGCTGTATTTTTGCATTTTTATTACTGAAGATTCCCATTTTTCCCACAGTCCTCACTGTCTGATGTGGATTATGGGATATATCCCACTCTTGAATAGATCCATAGAGCTTCCAGGAATCAAGAAAACAGCTGCATGTATGTATCTGAATGAAAACAGTACCTACTTGTTTTCATGCTCTTTTTAATAATTGGTGCTGGGGAAAATAACCTCTTAAGAGTAAAGAAACATGTACTTCTGTAATCCTTTTATAATATATCAAATAAATCACTTTAGTTGACAAATAAGGCATTCATATCTCCCACATGACATTGATGCAGTACATAGTTTTTTCTCTTATTTTAGATCTTAATCTTGTAAGCCAAACATTCTCATCTCTTTTACTTTAGCACTTCATTTGCTTTTAAAATCAGCTGCTTTTTTAGGGTCAAGTACCATGTCAGAAATAGCAGCAAGCTAGAAATGTTTATGACTTGCAGCATGACTAGTTCCAATGCCACAAATATCAGCCTTGGAAATTGTTTTTGCAGGTTGAGCAGATAAACCATCATGGATTAAATCATGCAGAAGAAGCAGTAATGGTGATGACATAATCAAAAGTGAGAAAATGGTTCAATTTTTTTGCCAAGTTGGAGGTCTAATTTTAACAAGAGACAGCTTTTCTTTTTTTTTTTAAACCACAATCAAGAGAAAACTAGTTAATCTATTCACATGAAATATCAGTCCCAATTTGGATAATTTCAATTAATGTTACTTTTCATGTATTTGCACAACAGAAGTGATGTTTGCACTTGTAAGAATTTTCAAGCATTGTATGCTGAGCATAGAAATAACTCTTTTTTCCCCAATAACAACGTTCCTGTGTATTCAGGAATTCATAATAAATAATAAATTACTTTAAAAATGCAAAACTCTTGCCAAATTCAAACCATATTGGTCTATATTAGTGCTGCATGTACTGCAAAGAATTTTACTCTGTTTTCAAATGTCCATCTGAAAATTGCAGAATGAAACATACTAATCTGTTTTCAAAGATTGTTGTGGAAAATATTTCACAATTTCACATACTTTTCCCAGAATCCCATGCTGTGACATGTCTTTGCTACTTTCTTTCTAAGCATTGAAAAACAGCAAGGGAAGAGTCTGTTCCTAGGAAGTGCCCAGTGCATTCTACTCTGTGAATGCTGAATACACTTCAACACTTACAGGACACTTTCCAAGTGTATTATATTCACATTTTCAAAGAGGGGAAGAAAATACATTAAATACCACTATTGAAAAAGCCTCACTCCTTATAGCTTACTTCACTTGATGAACCACCTCACACCTCAGAGTGTCACTTACTTTACATTCTGGAGAATCAGGAGTGTTCTGCTGAGCATCACAGTTCGTTTCCTCCAAATGTTTCTCTGTGAAAAAGCAACAGCAATTTTTAGATAGTTGTCCTGGTAAAATATTCTACAGTATAATACTCAAAATACCATTCAGAGACCTAATAAAACATGTTATATGCAAAATACAAAATAAATCCTATGGATTTATGCAGCCTAAAACTCCTGAAATGTGAACCACACTGTGACCTTTTTACCTCCCTGTGAGCAGGTTCCAAAACAAGCTTTAAGAACTGTGTGCTACAGAGACACCACATGGACAACAGTAATGTATAAATGTTCTCTGAAACTCTGAGGGAGGTAGTTTTTTTATGAAAGTTATTCATTATCACCTATAGACTTATTTTCTTTCAAAGAGAAGGCACATAATTTTACTAACCCTAATTGAAAAATGCAAAGTTTCTTACCATGTTGATGCAACAGATGCCGTTCCTGGGAGTTCAGATTTTCATTTGACAAGGAAATATTGGCTTTCTCTGTTTCAGCCGGTGGCCCTAAAAACATACACATATGTTTGTTCTGACAGGGCTCCTGCTAAACTTCATGTACTCATGGAATGTAAACTCTATGCTCACGATATTAAACAAAGCATCAATATCCAATATTGATAGTGTATGAAGCAGTGTGAGACCACTGCATGATTAAGTTTGCCAATTTGCACAGAGATATAAACATTTCAGTCATGAACTGCAGAGCAACTGCATCTTAACCATTGCTATTTAAAAAATTGTAACAACAATCAGAGACCAGACTGAGTCACTCTAGACATGTGGCAATGATCATGCCAGGGAGGTAAAAAGATGAAGGAACACTCCTCTACCCAGACGCCCCAGTTTTGTGTTTTTGCTTTATCATATTTTTGTGATCTTAGCTGTCTTCCACAAAGTACTCTTTAATGTGTAAATTATGGAAAATAATTAATGTCCTGTAGTTTTAAAAAAGCTATCTGTTGCAATTGCAATTTTAGTATTTGTTCTTGAAACGATAAAATAAAGGCTTGCTTTCTTAATAACAAATTATTACAGATTTCTCTATAAATCTGTCAGTGATGATAGCAACTGGAACACCAAATACAAAATTACGACTGGTTTTTGAAAGAGCTTGTAAAGGGAAGAATCATAGTACACAGAGCAGTTTGGGTTGGAAAGGACCTTAAAGATCATCTAGTTCCCACCCTCTGCCATGAGCAGGGACACCTTTCACTAGACCAGGCTGCTCAAAGCCCCATCTAGCCTGGACATGAAGATTTTCAAGGATGAGGTGTCCACAGCTTGTCTAGGCAGCCTATTTCAGTGTCACACCACCCTCACAGTAAAGAATTTCTCCCTACTATCTAATGTAAACCTGACTCTTTCAGTTTGATGCCATTCCCCCTTGTCCTATCACTACATGCCTTTGCCAAAAGTCCCCCTCCAGTATCCCTTTAGGTACTGGAAGGTGCTGTAAGGTCTCCCCAGAGTCTTCTCTTGTCCAGGCTGAACAACTCCAACTCTCCCAGCCTGTCTTCACAGGAGAGGTGCTCCAGCCCTCTGATCATCTTTATGGTCTCCTCTTTAAATTGTTCCAACAGTCCAAGTGCTTCTTATGCTTCTTATGCTGGGAACTGCAGAGCTGCATGCAGCACTCCAGGTGAGGTCCCAGAGTAGGGGGCAGAATCTCTTCCCTCAGCCTGGTGGCCACACTGCTTCTGGTGCAGCCAAGGATTTGATTCTGGGCTGTGACAGCACATTGTTCAGTCATGTTTAGCTTCTTATCAGCCAACACCCTCAAGTCCTTCTCAGGGCTGCTCTCAATCCATTCTCTGCCCAGCCTGTGTTTATGCCTGGGATTGCTCCAATCCATGAGCAAGACCTTACACATCTCATTTTATAGGAGAGGCAAGTAACTGTGCCAGTATAGAGTTCATAGCTCTATCAGAGGTGGATCAGGTCTGGTTACCTATTTGAACATGTCTTGAGAAATCGTGGAATCTGCAAAGCTCACACAAGGCTGTGTAAGCCGGGTCCTACCAGGATATACATTTGCTGTGCTTTAGTTCTGTCACGTTAACTGAGAGTGCACATAACTTAATCTGTATCTTGTAGAAAATGGTTTCAGTTTATAGAAACAAACACATGGCTACGTGTGGTAAGGTAGGAAATCTGTAACTAACTAGACTTGGAATAAGTTCTTCAGGCAACCATATGCCAGTATTCAGATGAGTGTGGGCATGTGAATAATTGTCATCTGGGGTTACTTTTTGAGGTCATCTTTGCCTGATTTTTTTTTTTTTTTAATTGAGATATCCAGTCAGGTAAATGACACTGGTGTTAGGCCTGACTTAATGCTGCAGCCAAGTGTGCATTGGAAAGTACTACTTGCATAACTAACACCCTTTGTATGTGCTGACCTAGATGTGATACCTCTCCCTCCACCTGAGGGTGCAGATGCAGCCTGTACTTGCTGAGATTCCTTCTGCTGCTAGAGCAATTCTGGTCAAGTTTTTGTAGATGATTACTGAAGTTTTGTATCAGTTGGAGTACCAAATATCTCCCCTGAGAGGAATGCTTTTATATTAACTAACAGATACTAGAGCTGCCTGGTGATTTTATAGAGTTTATTAATAACAATTTTAAAAGGTGGTCTAGATGATGAAGTAGTGGCTCATATTAAATAGTGGCTCAAGAAGTGCTGGAAAACTCCTTAGAGAATAGTTTCAATCAAAACAGATGTTGAAAAATCACCATATAAAATTCCTATTTAATAATAAATTTAAAAAATAGAAACTGAGTATGTAACAAATTACTTTTTTTACAGAGAACTATATATATTATTTCTGTCTTTAAACAGCTACCAAAATTTCTTCAGACCCTTAAAATGGCCATAACAGAAATACTGAATGCCAAGATACAAATTGTTAATAACTTTTAAATGCAATGAATGACCTTATGCTTATTTTCAAAATCAGAAGCAAGTTTTCAACTAGAACCCAAAAATATTAGCCTTACTTACTATTTTCCTGCTCTATGGGAACCACTGGATTGCCATTTCTGGGGGCAGAAAAAGTGAAATATGTGAGCCATTAAGTGCTGCATGCTTTGTAAAGCACATACGAAAATTATTTTTAGAAATTCAATTTTCTAAATAGTAGCTGTCCTTCTATGATTTTGTTAGTGGTGCTTTTCTAAAGAGAAGTGACACCAGTATATGAAAATATTTTACTTTAGTGAAACATTTTATTGAAATGTGTTGGGGAAAAAATTAAGCATATTAAATCACTTGGCCCAATACAAAAGTGCTATTAAAAGTGCTGGTCTATTTTGAATTCAGCTTTGGTTACTCCCTATATAAACTGGGAATGCTCTTTTGTAAGTTCCTTTAACCTATTTCTGTTTACTCCTTAGTTTGTAAATTCTGACAATCAGGAGGTGCTGCCTACTAACTTTTTGTACAGCAAGATGTGTAATGAGGTAGCAGTTTCTTCTTCTGCTAGATAAGCACAAGTTAATAAAACAGTGATAAAAGTTTGAACAATGTTAAGACAGCTGTGACAGCTCTTCTGTCACATGCTCTGGTTATGTAACTCAGTTACTCAGATGCTTTGGGTTAATATTTTAGTGTTCCTCTGAGATCTCTGGAAGCTATTTCTGCATCAGTCCAGGACCTGAGCTGGTGTGGTATCAGACTGTGGAACACAATGAATCTAAAATGCAGCCATGAACTGATGTGCAAAATCCTTTACAGCCAATTATTTTACAGGCCTGGAAATACTTTCTGGTCATGCTGCAGGTTAAATACTGCATTTTTAGTACCTTTCTAAAATGTTTGGCTCTTGGAATTATCTCAGAATTTCTGATCAGAGGTAGTTTCTTGTAGTTGTGAATCTGAGATTGTAAGGGGAAAGTTGACACTAGTGATGGAAATACAAAGATTTTCCCTAGAGAAAAAGACATATGAAAATGGTGCTCAGCCTCACAGTTAAAGGCTTCATATTTGGTTTTGGATGATGAAATTTGAAGAGTTCTCATTTGTGTTGTATGAGTCTACTTGTACACGCTGTGTTAGTTGTAATTACTAGGAGTTAAGATAGCTTAATAATGTTATTTATCAGGTTGCAACTTTCAGACCTTTTTGATAAAGCATTTTTCTGTTTTGTGTTGTCTGACTTGTTGATGTAAAATTTAGAAACTTGCTTTAGCATTAGGATCAAGTATGCTCAGATTTACCTTGTGGCTTTGATTCGAACATTCTGGGTGGCAGCTTCACACACTCTCACTGCATCATCCAGGCTAATGCCCTCAGTGCACAGTCCACAGATGTAAACAATCTGATCTCGTGGCTGCAAACTGCCTTCCACACTGGCAGGAGAGCCAGGCACTATCTCTAGCACATAAATACCTTGTAACTTGCTTCCAGCTCCTCCTGTCAGCTTCAAGCCTAGAATAATGCAGAGAAAGCATCTTTTGTGGCAGAATGTTTTGAATTTCACTGTCAGTGACTTAAAGTGGAATAAATGTGAGTCATTGAAAGATAAGCTGAAGAAATCACTGACATTATAAATAACAGTCTTGCCCCAGTAAGATGGGGTGTATAAGCTGGATTGAAAGAGTGAAGTGGCATTAGATGTGAAAAAAACTATGGGAAAACTTAAAATGGTGGGGTCCATGTCTGTTTCAGTGCTGCTGTAGTACTTTATTTCACTTGATGTTCAGTAGTCATTGCAATAGGACACTGAGCTGCATAGCAGCAGCTCCCTCATTACCAGCACATTTAAATGCCTTGCAGTATTTAGGGTGCCATTGGGAATGGAGGCCTGTGACAGCTGAGGAGGTACCTATACAGTGCAAACAACATTCAAGGGATCTCTGAACAAACTACTTCCTACCTGGAAACAGGATGTTGTACATGAGCAAATATAGCCATACTGTTTTCTGAATCTACAGTTTTATCTGTGTGCAGTACTCATAACATGCTACAGAATTATCAACATACTCACATTGTGGGGATTTCTTTTATCGTTTGTATTGCACAATGTAGATAAAGCCTTGTGTCTGTGGTGAATCAAGGATTCAAGTGGAGATTTTTTGAATAGCAAACTGTAGTCTCAACCTGTGGCTTATCCTTCCTAAACTTTACCTTTTCTTCAATCTTTTCTTTCCCTCCAAAATAGATCTTTATGTGTCTCTGAAGGTAGTAGACATTATTATCCAACTACCCAAAACTTACGTACATCAGTAACATAAAAATGAAACTGGGAATCTGTTGGAAACTTCAGCTAATAGGGTGATAATGCAAAGATCATCTTCCCAGCTATCTTCATTAGTCTAATAAGATATATTAGTCTTCCTTCTTAGGTGTTGCCCAAAATAAAGCTCTCATTCCTTGGTCATGGGTGATCATGAAGAGCATAAAGGTGTCAAGGTCAGGTTGGATCATACTGATCCAAGACCACATTTGCTTGTGATTATCTTAGGCTGTCATTCCTGTCCAAAATAACAAATACAGCATTTACTACTCACCTAGCTGTCCATCAGCTCCCTTTGTGAGAGTAATTTCAGGAATCTCATCTGGCCTAATTGAGGGACGTGGGTCACTGTCAGCACGACCAACCACAAGGTGCAGATCTGGAGGAGAGCTCTGCAGTAAAGTCAGGACTTCATTGCAGGGTAAAGATGTAACATCAATTCCATTCACCTAAATGACAAACCAGTAAAATCATGTCATAGATCTCATTAACCATCGTTTACTTCCCCCTCTACTCTGAATTTTGCATATGAACTTAAATTAGTTTTTACTTTCTTATTATTGCTTTGCTGTGGTATTTAATGCCAATAAGTTAAACAGTTAAGATTGTAGTAATATTTCTTTTCTGAACTTTTATTTTTTTTTTCTGAATGCAGAGCTTCAATAAAAGGAGCTTTTCTTCCCATTGAAACTCAATATCTTGTTGCAAAAAGCAAGGAAGAGGGTCTTATGCAAAAAAATTGAACATGAACCAGGCTGAAAAAAGGTTTTAGTCTTACATTACATAGGACATAATTCTTGCATCCTTTGTGTGTCACCTATCCCCTTATTACATTAATTCAGTTTATATTCATTTAATTGGGAAGGCATTTAATGTCTCACTTGTCTCAAATTGCTCCTAGATTCATGTTATTTGCCTGATCATAGAATCTATTCAGTCTGAAATTTATCCAACTGAGGTCTGCAGAATTAGATTTATTATATTAATCATTTACATACCAAAATATGTGATAAGCAGGTGATACCAAATGAAGAATGCCAAAGCTAAATGACATTGATCTGGAAATATTTTCTCCTCTGCATAAACTCAAACAATTACTGTACCATAATGATTCTGTCTCCCCTTCTCAATCTTCCATCAGAGAGGGCAGGATCATTCAAGATTTCATCAACGTACAGGCAGGTGTCCATTTTGTTAAGAACTACAGAGAATCCATAACCATTGTTCTCTGACTTCGTCAAAGTCACAAAGATCTCCGTTTCCTATTAAAACAAGCACAGGGTATGTTTGATGTACGCTTTTCTGTTGCTCCAGAAACATCTTCCTTAATTTTTATATGCAGGTAGGAATCAGATGCTCAGATGGTACAAGAGTATGCAAAAGGTGTTCTGCCATATCCCAGAATTGAGGAGGTTCATGTTGATTGATTTATAGGGCCTAATAAAGCAGAGAATGCCATCAGGACCTGGGATTAGGCATTTGGAATGTGTAAAGAAAGGCTTGGAGTCCTCTGAGCTGATAAGCATAGCGATAACAGGGTGCAAAGATTACTATTGTTACTGCTATTGCTGTCCCACTGAAGGAAATGCCTGCAGCTAAATTTTGTCCACAGTGCTCTCAAATTAGTAGGAATTCAGAGCTCATTAGTGTCGTAGGAATGCAAGATGTTCAGCATTTGGCAGGACTGAGCCTTATATTTTGAATAGTAATTAGCACAAGGATCATACTTTCTTATCAGGACATTACAGCAATATCACTGTAACAAAGTGATTTTCTGCATGGCCTTGAAACATGGCAGAAAAAAACCAAATAGCTGACTCCGATTAATTTTAGAAGCTACTAGAGAGCTTTTAGGCCTTTGTACACTGAGAATAATAATGCAGAACTTTGGAAGGTTGAAGAAATAGTAAGACTTCAAGAAAAAAGAAATTGCCTTAAGGCAAGTGGTTAAGAATTCTGGAGAGCTGGGCGTAGTGGAAGGTCTGCTTTATTTGAAGATCGTGGATATTCAGGAAAGTAAAAAAGAAAATTAGTCATGCGGAAATAGCATAGAAAATGAGTTACAAGGAATGTTTAAGACTGTAACATTCCTAAAATTGTTTCTTTTCCCTTGTGTTCTACCTGTTGGTAATTTGGTGCCCATCACATACCTGTGTGCAGTCTTGATTTTCTTCCTTCTCCTCTTCTGGTTCCTCCAAGTCTTCCCATTCATTGTCACTCTCATCTGTCCCTCTAGCAGGCAGGGATGATGTTGAGGGACCACAAACACGTGGCTGTGGGGCCGCAGTGGTTGCAGAGATTGTCTCGGAGCTTCCTCCTCGTGCAAGTGAGGTCACAGACATTGAGCTGGCAGTGAGATACTCTTCATCAATAGGGGTTAGAGAGAGAGTTTCAGGCATACATTTTGTGTTCGAAAGGTCATCATGACTCTTACTAAATACGCAGCTGGAAAATAAAAAGATTGCAGTGCTGGGGGTTTCCTCCATATGCTTATTAGATGGCCACTGAAAAGTCTACTGCTTATGCATTACCTTGTTTTTATTTTAACTGAATTACTAGTTATGGTATTGAATTGCTGTCTGAATCTTCCAATGCTAGTATAAAAACAAATAAGCAATCAGTATTTTGCAAAGCTACTTGAAAGATTAAAAAGCTTTCATTATTTACCTTTACAAAATCTTTCACTCTTTTAATTTTTTAAAGGCATTAATTAGTACTTTGGTTTCTTCTTGAAAAGAATAATTGGACAAAGCCCAGACCATTAATTATTTCATCTTCCATAAACAAATTAATTAACTTTTCTGGTAAGCAGTATGGACATTAAAATACCACTATATTTTTTATATTAGCATTTTTCTTGGAAAAGGAAAGCCAGCCACATTTCTAGCTTCTACAGATCTTTCCTTGGTAACTGGCACAGACTAGAAACATGAAATATGAAGTGATTCCTGTTTCTTCATGAAAAGTAGAAATCCTTACTCCTCTTTGTAAGCTTTATGCTTGCCTTGAAGCATATGAGTTGTCTGAAAAGCAACAATGGACTTATTCAATTAATTGAATTAAAATTACTGTTGATTCTATTCCACTATATTGCAGACAAAGTATTCAGCACTTTTGATGTTCAAGCCCAGACTGTAATCATACATGCTGTGTTTAATAGTTTTGGTTGTTATCCTTCATGAACCCTAGTATTCAACAGTGGCATTGTCTCCCAAAAACTGACCATTAAAGCTCATTAAAATGCTGGAAATTTTTTTTTTTTTAAAGTATGTTTTCTTCATATCAATCCTTATTGAAATATTGCTAAACATCATTCATCTTAAAAACACCTAAAATGGCATATTCATATCTTAATCAGGTGGGATATTTTGCTCTTTGATAGAAATGAACTGTCGATCATCTCCCAAGCAAACATATACGACTACAGTGAAAAAAAATTGCATTAAATCACGGAAGATGTCTGTAAAATTAATATCAGAAAATTTATATATTTGCATGAAATGTTTTGAGCAATCTGGAGAAATATCTTCATTAATCAAAAGGAAGTCTTTTATTAATGTGTATTTCCTTCTGGGGATTTTGTGAGGTTTTAGCTGGAAGGATTTAAATTGAGATTATGTTTAAAATATTGTTTAAAGTGCATGGCATCCTAAACTTCTCTGGCTGCCTTTTAAAAATGCAAAAGCTGATACTAAATGATACTGAAAACATATCAAACAGAAACATTTATTTCAGAACTTCCTTCTTGGGAAGAATCCAAAACTTTTCTTGGAATTCATATTTTCCCACAATAAACTTAGTTTTGTTGAATCTGTATTATCTCTTGGCAAATATGTTTGCTGCAGACGTATTTCTGCTGGTTTTACTCTCAGAAGTAGAGAAGCAGATAATTTAGCAGGAGCTTAATTCATGAATCAAGTGAAGCTTCTCCACTTGACAAAGAGAAGCTAAAATGATGAACTGCCATTATGATCCCACTTGACTTGCAGTGTCAGGTAGGGCTGTCAGTCCTCAGAGACTGGACTGTCTGGGCCTGTGCTTGATGAGTGTCAAAAGTAAAAAAATTAATTCAAGTGACTGTCTGGAGAAATAGAATAAAATTACTAAAGCTCTAAGTTAAAGGCCTCTACAAGACTTTCAGTTTGTCTTTGCCTCAATCCTTTCTGTTCTGATAATTTATATTTTTTTGCACTGGGAAAGATGATGAAAATATAATGGATTGTCTTCTGTGTGACAGTGTCTGATATATCCAAAAGAGTGTAAAAGGAGACTGTGTCCATTTGTACTTTATTTTATTGTATAATTCCTATGTCTCAGGCGTTCTGTTGGCTTCTGAGGTCCAGAAAACAGAAAATAAGCTTTTTTTTTCCCTTGATCACAGTTTGTCTTCTGAGGTGTTTTTATATCCTATGAAAAAATTTGAAATTAAGCGATTACACAATAAGAAAAAATTTTCGTGCCTATTTAAGTCAGCTGTGAAAAAAATGAAAGTAAAAGATCATATAAACAATTAAAAAAGTATTTGTTTCCTATTTAGGTCAACAGGAAGCTTTCCACTGGTTTCAAATGGCAACCACCTTCAGCTGAACAGCATAAATTATTACAGTGGTGCAGAACTCTTACAAGTATCTTGCAATGCAGACTTATGCAAAATTCTAATAAAATGAGAGTAAATAACGAAAGCAGATTAGGCGAGTCAGAATAAGATGATAAAACAAAATCTTCAGTAATCAGGAGTGATTAGAAGCAGAGAGAGCCCTGTACTTAAACCTAAGCAATTAACTTTCAAAGCTCTTATTAGAGTCGAAGGAAAGGCTGCAGAACAGATTTCAGTATTCCCTACCTTTTGGCCTGTGCAAATTCACATGGTGAATAACAGTTCTCCTTCACTTCCTCCTCTAGAGAGTGAAAGACTTCAGAACTGGAAGCTTCTTGATGAATCTTCCAAAGATGCTTATAGAAGCTCTCCCTGGAAGTTGGGAGCTTCTTTATAGGTTTCTCTTGAAACTCAGCTTCCTGCTCTTCATAAGCTGAGCTGTCATCCTCAGGGGGCTCACTGAAATCTTCTTCCACTGGAGAATCGAGGCAGTCTTCGAGGTCTGGAGAGGTGCTACCTCCATCACTGGTAGATTGATCCATACTGTTTCCTGCCTCTGTGCTGCCTGGCATCTCTGCCACCAAGTCCTTAATTGGAGATGCTGCTGGAGTCTATCAGAAAACCAGAAAGGTTAGTGTAACTCTTTTTTAATCTTCCATCTTTTTTCATTCAAGAGAAAAATATTTTTAAAAAGCAATGTTAACAAGCTTCTGAATGGGAAAATACCAAATGGTAGCTGGAAGGAAGCAGAAAACATAGAAGGAGGTACTCACTCACCAAATAACTCTTTTGTCCTAATTCTGTTTTTCACGTTCTACAAAAGTTCCAATCAAAACTACTACACCAGATCACTTTTCCCAATGAATTATTTGCTAGAGGTTCCTTTTTAATATTTCCATTCATATCATGCCTCAATGTTGTGTCTATATTCTCTTCATTCCATAGAAGTAGCTTCCAGACTTGACTGTAGAAATCAGCCAAGGGCACACTGCAGCAGAGCAGCAGGAGTCAGTTCGTCATCTGGAGATGGTTCTGACTGTGATTTCTGTCTGCCTGTGGGTGGCTATAAATCCTAGTGGGGTGGGAACCATGAGTGGGCCATCCTGAATGGAGCAAGAGTAGTGCAAATGCATATTCCTTGTAAGAGTACTTGTTATGTATCCATGAGTTGTGTTCAAGAAGCAGGAGTAATAATGCTAGCACATCTAATGGCAATGATTTAGTCTCTGCAGTGTCTATGGTTTGGGGGTATTTTTGGTTCTATCTCTACAGATTCTGCTAGCTATCAATAAGAACCTGAATAACCACTTGAAACCATTATTTCATTTATTTAACTTCATTAAGAGATCATCTGGATAGGAAAAGTTCTTTATTTTCTTCTCACTTTAGGGAGTTAAAATAGCTGCATTTGAGAATATCTGCAGTTTCTGGCTGCAGATCTGGTAGAGCATTTTTAGAAGTACCACTAGAAGACCTGCTTGGGTATGTGCTGTTTTTCACTCCAGTGATAGTACAAGAACTCAAAAGTTGTTGGGCTGGGATAAATATGTTTCATGTCTGCCACATTTGTATTATTTTGGCTGCTAAGAAAATACCAGCTGAACTCTACAGGTTGAGTTGAAACCAGGAAGGGAAAGAAATGGAATAGAGGGCCTTGGAGAAAAGGGAAAGTTGCCTTGTTCAAGACTGAATAGAAAATGTAGTAATGTCTTTCCAGGTTTACAGAAGCAAGTTTCTGTCAGAAGCTTTGCCTTACCAAAGCAATCTGCTCTATTTCTGGAAGAACACCTTTTGGTGGTCTGCAAAGTAGCAGTGTAACTTCTCGAGGAGCTCCTCTTAACAAATGCAGGACATCCTAAACAGAAAGAAGGAATATTATATTTCTGATCGAACACAGTATATTGTACATGTCATTTTACCAACTTAAATGGAGAAAATTTTTATTGTGAATGCTACATTTTTGGAATTTGTGCCTCTCAGCAGTGTCTGAGGGCAAATATTCACCACTGCATGATTGTCATACAAATGGACCATAGTTTATATGTGAACATATATCTAAAGTGAAGTCAGCTCTGCTTAAAACTTCTGTTTCACCATCAGGCACATAGGTTTAGATTAATTAATTTTCTTTTCTTGAAGAAAACAGAATTTTCAGGCAAATTCATTGAAACCACATGTGGCAGTAACCATCTCTGGTCAATTATTTCAGCATAGCTCCCCAAACTGCCATATTCAATGAAAAAAATAAATCCACATGTAGACCATTACCATTTAATTTCTTCATTGAGTATAGAATTTCTCATTCCAGGTTAAAAACTTACACAGGATTTACCACTCTTGGTAGAAATTTGAATCTGGGGCATTACATTTAGCATGATATTACAAAGCACAAAGGACCACAGGGGGAAAATTGTTCCAATCATGCATAACAGCAACAAAGATTCCAACGAATTAACAACTGGTGTGCATCTAATAAAAGAATTCATACATTAGTGGTAGAAACTTATAAATTAAATAGCACAAGAAATTTGCTGTCAGAATTAATTTAGCAAGGAAATTTTACGTAGGAGTTCTAGAGAAGAATCCTACATAGAAATCAGATTAATTATATGTAAATTCTGCCTCCCTCTGGTGATAATGAAGTTTAAATCCATTGTGGTTATTAACCTGTTACCCAGATGGAGCCCCAGTAATAATACTTCCTGCTACCTGATACAGAAGCCCTTTGAGAGGTTTCCCATTCACAGCTAAAATGACGTCTCCAACTTCAATTTCTCCATTCTCTTCAGCTGGCTGTCCTGGAAAAAGTCTTTTGATCCTGACAATAGCTCCTCCAAGGTGTTCGCAAGCATCTCCTTCCATCTGCAGAACACTAAATCCAAGGCCTCCAGAATTCTTGGTTAATTTCACTTCAAATGTGTTATCTGCTTGAACCAGGGATTAGAAAAAAAGTAGGAACCATGGCATATGTACCTCCTGAGGAGCCAGTATAAACTATGCTCTCTAAATAAATTTTCCCTGTGTGCTGCAAGGTAGATCTACTGATACTAAAGTAAACAAAGAAGTGTAGGTGTTCCTTTATCTTATGTAAGTCTGAAATCTCACAGTTAGAACAGGGAGAACTGGAATCTATTCCACCATATATTCACAGTCTGGTACAAGCCCATAAAGGAAAAAGCTTTTTGTACCGACATAAAGAGATTTACATGCTATCTTTTTCTGACATTCTTCTGTAAGTGTTGCAGTAAGTAAATACATTTTACTATTCTGTAGCTGCTTGGTGTTAGTTTAGGTCTTGCACTAACCAGCATAAGCTAGAATTGGAGCTACTGCTCTTTCCAGTCAAGAATGAGGGATCAGGCCTTTCCCAAACACCATGCTTGTAGCTGAATTCCAGTGTAGAGGAGTAACTGCTTAATGGAAAAGTATGGTTCAGACTTAGTGTATATTGGACAGCATTCTGTAAAAGATACAGCATCGATTTGTTGACTAAATTCTGTGTAAGTGATCTCTAAATCTTCTGCTTTTAAGAAATTAGGTGATGGCAGTCTCTAGTTCACTCCAGCTTCATCACTGTCACAGCATCAGCAGTTGTGCTGGTGAGGCTCTCGTTGGGTAACAGCCTGGTCACATCGACACAGCTGCACAGACAGGGGTGTCCCCTTGCCAGCCCAGTCTCACAAAGGCTGAGAGATACAATATTTATGCCTAGGATAAATTCAGCTATATCTAGCCACTATAATTCTATGAACATCAGAAATATTTTGTTCAGAATTGATTTTTGATAATGTTGAATAGTATCATTTTATTCAGTATACAATTTTCCTTCCAACCCACAGAACTTTCATACAATTATTTTCATTCATTCTTTTCCTGCACATTGTAGGAAGTCACCCTGAGTTCCTTCTTTATCACTTACCATCTGTCAAAAAGCAGCAGTCCTTGGTACCATCTGTGAGGGATGTTGCCACAGAAACAACTGCACATTGGTCCACCTTTCTATCATTAGCAGTCAGACATGGCTCTGCCAGTTGGTAGTTTCCCCTTTCTAGAACCAGTTTGGCAATCTAAAACAGTGATGAACAGGTTCCAGTTACACAGGACACAGTGAGCCCTAAGTCTTTTTTACTTTTCTGTTTAGAGGAATGGGGTTCGAGCAAAAGGGGAATGGTTCTTTTGGCCAAGCTTGGCTACTGTGCTTCATACTAAGTCCAGTTTAGTCTACTGGGTATCTTATTGATCTCTGCTGTACAAACCTGGCCGGATTTCTTAAGGTGTTCCACAGCCTGTTTGTGGGTAATGCCACAGAGGCTGATGCCATCTACTTCCAGTAGACGATCACCTGAGGTAAAAAAAAAAAGAACATCCAGTTGCTTTGATGTTCGGGTTCAGAGGGTGTAAACCTTGAGGCTGCCCATGTTACAATAGATCTTTGTGTTTACATGTGTCAAATTAATATTAATTAATAGGAAAGCAATATTGTTTGCTGTACAGCATTTTGTAACTAGCAGCTAAAACATTCCAGGGTATTCTGTAAGTAAATGAAGTGATAGCATCTGGTTATCACAGTAACAATGATCACAGTCACTAGCCCAATGGCAGCTACAGAGGGTAACTCTACAACGTTGGTGTGAGGCTTCTTTTTTTTTCAGTGGGATCCCTACATGTAGGGACAGGCTGAGGAATGATGGACCATATATTACATTTTCCAGCTGTAACACCTCCAATCCCAAATGTATTTCATTGTCCACACTAACTGAGTTCTGCAGCCTAGGATTTTATTGCCAGACATGTTACCTATCTTTATTTGTCCGTCCTTATCTGCTGGTCCCCTGGGAATAATTGACTTCACATATATCCCACCATGACGCACACTGGTGTTAATTCCTCCCTGCAAAACATGCCCACAGATTAAAGTCTTCATATATTCTTCCTATGGTAAAAATCAAAGCAACTTACACATGCATTGCAAAGTAACTGTTTCAGGAATTACTTTCTTCTTTAAATAATGGAAAAAAGGGAAAGAGGATATTACTCCAAAACCCCATCTAGTTGTAATATAATTCCATAGGCAGTAGAAATCTTATTTTATTTTCTCAGGAAAATGGAATGTATTTCTATGTGACTATATGAAAATATTTACTAAACATTCATAAATTTTCCCCTATGCTCACAAAGAATGGTCTTGCATCTTTCAGTTATTCTCTAGCCCAGCTTCTAAGCTGTGCAATATCCATTCCTCAATTATTAATCTTTCAAACAATATATCAAGCATGGACCTGAACCTGGGGACTCAGAGAAATTCCAGATTAACCTAAGAATCATGTTCTGTCCATCTACATCCCCTGCCAAATTCAGATGGAAAAACAGCCCTTAATTTCTTCTGCTGGCAATGAAATGGCTGTTGCTTCACATTCCATTTCAGCAAAGACTGTAAATACATCTCAGCCTGGAAGGGTAAATTCAACTTAAACACCTAGGACAAGGACTTGTTATCCAAATGTGGCAGGTAATTTCACTGCTGCCTTCTCTAGTCCTCCCTGACCAAACTCTGCTTTCAGTGGTAGATCTTGCTCTCAAATTGAGTAAGGACAAAAAGTGTTTGTACTGCCATGTGCTTTATGCCAGGACACTTCTTTCACAGATGGTGTGGGTTAGAACCAGGGAATGAGCAGAGACAGCACTTCATGCATTCTATGTCAATCAGTCGGATACTTAGGTTTAAAATGTGCCGTGCTAACAGCTTCTGTTATCAGCCTATCTTCTGTCTTTGTTCTCAGTCAGGTAACAATTTGACACATAAATAAAGATTAACAGTAACACTTGCAGTCACGCTGATTCCAAAAGTCCCATCTTCTTTAACAAGCTCCACCATGTAGATTTCCTTTGAGTTGGTTTCTGATGGAGATGGTAAGTGGGAAGAATCAGCTGCCTGTCTCAAAAATAAAAACTTTAATGAGATTACAGCATCTCGGTTTAAAAAGAAAGGTGAGGGGNAAAAAAAGAAAGGAAGAGAGCATTTCCAGTAGATGTAAAAGGTTTTATCCTGCTGTCACTGTAAACCTGGAGCAATACCATTTATATCCCTGATATTATTGTAAGCTTAGGCTAATGCTACTCAAAATGCAATCTGTCTAAATGCACAAAACCTGAGTATATATAGGGAAGATGTTTGAATGTAGGAAATTAGACACGGCATGTTCTGTGACTGGCTTGAAAACTTAAAAGATTGCAAGAAAATAATCAAAATTTTGTCCCTCCTCTGGAAAAGGAAGGAATTTTTTTAAAAACATTTTGTAGAGCAGTTTCCTCATTTATTCACATATTCCAGACATGTCTATCATTTTGACATTTCTGATGTAATTTATTTCAAGGTTTTTTATCTCTTTTCCTTCACAGTTACTTTCCTTCTACATGTATCTGGTACGTTGTTGTATGTTGTGTGCTGGGTGTAACGTTACTGAGCAGCATCAAAATCTCAGTTACCTCTATATTCAGGCTATCAGCTGAAGGAACTGGAATCCTAGGGCCCAATTTTGATGCTAAATTCCAAGAGAGAGTCTTCTCAAGTTCGTCAATATTTGTGTCCTGTTCTTTGGGGAGAGCTGTATGACAATCCTGAATCTTTTTTCTCCCACTGTCTACACAAGAGATCTCAGATCCACTAGTGCTGTTTCCTCTTGATAGATTCTTTTCTTCATTTAATCCTTCTTCATACATGTCTGCAAAACCATACCAAAATAATATGTTGTTGAATGCAAATAGCAAGTAAACTTAAAAGAAAAATATTGTTTTAATCCGCACAAGAAGACAAAGTAACTTCCTATTTCAACTGATTGTGAAATCAGATCTATAAAATGAGTCAGTCAATGTAAAATGGAGCACTGCTATTTTAAGTGTTCAGAAATGTGTTTGCTTCCTCACTGCAGAGGACTGAGTCTTTGTCAGAGAAAGAAATGCCAAAATTCCTTTATTGTTCAGTAAGGCAGCCCATAATAGATGTTTCACACTGATGTAGCAGAGACATCACATGATACCTACTAGAAGTTGACTTCTTTAGTGTATGGTTATTCTAACTGGCAGTCAGTAGCAGGAATGTAGTACTGCATCCCAGTGCCTAATAAATATGAGTGTCCTGAGTTAACTATTAGCATCTCAGAGCCAGCAGAGGCATTTGCTTTCATACCTTTGGGTTGAGAGATGATGAGCTCCACTTCATCAGGACAGTTCTGTATGATTTTAACTGCAGTATTAAATGAAACACCCTCAAGACTAATATTATTCACAGAGATGAGTCGTCCTCCTTAAAAAGAAAGAAAGATAAAAGCAAGAGAAAGCACATCTAAATAAGGAAATAAATCCAGAGTAGCTAACTTTAAACTGTGCAAGTATTTTAATTCTAATTAAAAACTACAGAAAATGACCTGGTTTCATATTTCCAGCTCTGTCTGCAGGTCCCCCAGGGATAATTGACGCGATAAAGATACCAAGGTCTAATTTTCCTACATTTTCTCCTCCGATAATTACAAAACCTGCAAAAACAAGATAGCATGAGAATGCAAACATTGTCAGTATTAAAAAGATGAATCTTAGGAGCACAAAAGACTTTTACTCCAATGGCATAAGTTTTGTACATGATCTGAAGGATGGGGAGCTTTGATTTACAGGGCATCAAGGTCCTGACTTGGGAGAGCTTTAAACTTACATTATAAATAAAGTGTGCCAGTGAGTTTGGTCACTATTTAGATATAATTTACCAATAATAATGTTTTCCTGGCTTGGTACTTTTAAAGACTCTAAATACTTTCTTGCATGAGTCATGAACTAGGTGGATCTGCAGCATTTAACACCTGCAGGAGGGAAATGGTATAAAAGCTCATTAGATAAATTTGAACATCTTTCTACATCATGCAACTGGGAAACCTGAAGTGTTTCTGAATTCAACCTGAATGTAAACTTCTAATGTAAGAGATCTAAGAAAATTAAATCTATTGTTCAGTAGTTCAGTTTCACTATCCAACTCTGACTATTGAAATATATTCTTCGCACTGCTATAGTAGTTGGATTTGGGATTAGGATATTACACACAGATTGGCACCATTTATAAATTTGATTTTTAATTGTATTAATGGTAATTTGTGAAATCTGATGGTTTGAACTCATCCACAAGAACCTGATACAGTGTGATTAAGTTATTAGATAACAAAAATATTTTCCAAATAACAATCCAAAAGTTCAGAAACATTCATGTTAAGTTTGTGTAGACATTTTGGACCCCCACAGGCACCACCTGTAAGGTCTAAGATAAATAAAATCAGTGCATGTGTATTTCAGATACAAACTAAAACCACGTTTCTTTCATTCTACTCTTAGCACTTGATTCCTTTGGTCTCTGTGGCCTTAGTTAATCCTTTAAAAATATAATGGTCTTGATTTATATGCTTAGTCCTTTTCAGTCCTGGAAATTCTGAGTCCTTCACAAAGATTGGTCCTCTTACTCTATAAGAAAAAGAAATGGACTAAAGGAGTTTACAGTCTTGCCCAGCCTGAGTTAGAAAGCACCCGTGTTAGCACCAGGATCTGATAGTCCCAGTAACAAACATAACATTTATGTTCCTTACTTACCAAATCCATTCTTAGGGTCACGTTTTAGGCTGACACAAATGATTTCTCTTTCTAGACCACTTAGTAAAACTTCCTTTTGCATGGCTGGTGATCCAGGTGCTGCAGAAACAAAACAGCTAGAATAAATGTAGATTAATGCAGGGAGACAGTGTATTCATGTATTATGCAAAACTGGAGCTTCAAAAATTAATATATATTTTATCCTTGATTTCAACATTACTGTTACTTTTAAATCAATATAATTCTGGAAGGAAGCTCAAACAAGTATTCAGAAATTTTCATTCTTTAAAAAAACTTTGTACAGAGCTGTGCAAGCTCTTCTTACAGTGTTCCTTTCTGGGAGAATATATATTTTTCTGCAATGTTTTTATTAAGATTAGAATATTTAGAGTCAGGCATATAAAGTCAGGTAGTATAGTGCCAATTGAACCTGAGGGTGATTTGGACACAAAATTCCAGTGTGCTCTAGCCTTAGGCCCTGTGGGCCCTTTTGGCTCCAAAGGTGCAGTCCAACGAACACTGATTGCAATGGTGACTGTTTAACATTGGGCAATTGCCACAGTATGTTTAAAGTACTGTTCTAATTTTTAAATAGACTAACCAGATAAGCATAGCTTCATATTCCATAGATTGGCTCCCCATGTGCATGCAGTCTGGCTTCTGATAGAAAATGAGATACCCATTCCTTATTCCAGGAAGTGTTATGCAAGTGCAAGAGCAGAGGAAAGACCTGGAGCCTACACTGTCTCATGCATTGAGTTATAGATCTCAATTTTGAACCAAACAATGACCTCTGAGCACAGGGATATTGCCCCATGCAAGAGTCCCTGGGTATACTAACTACATCTCTGTCTAGCATTAGGCACCATTATAGAATCATTTTATCATTAAGTCCCTTACCATTGAACCTGATGCAAAGAGGGAGTTAAGGGGATGAAAACAGCTGGTCGTGCTAAACTCTGGATTAATTTCCAGGACTAGAAGTAAAAAAGGATAGTCTTTAATCTGTAAGTAAAATATATGTTGGTCTCCTGTTGAAACAATAACCATGGAATTGTACTCTTTCTCTTTGTAATTATTATACTCACCACTGATTGAGTTCTGAGTTGAATGGACAGAGAGGAAGTCATAACTCCTTTGCTTTCCATTCAAATTGATGTGCATTTCTGACTGGGATAGCCCTGATATAGATCTGCATGGCAGGAAAGAAAGACTGTGTTACAATAAAAAATCAGTAATATTTAGCACTCTTCATTGTGGTTAGTCTGTCAGAGCCAAGTTGGGAATGCACAGGTTTATAGCCTTTCAATGAGTATTCTGATTTCTGGGACATATTTAATTCTAGGGGAGAGGTATCCTTTATCCTTGCCAGCATTTGCTTCCAAATGACAGCTGGCATTAGACGACTTGTATCATGACTGATTCCTCCCGTGTTTTGCTCTGAGCTGACTGCAGGTATGAGGAAAACACAGCACAGCTTCACCATGATCCTTTTATCCCTGCTCTCCATTTAGAGAAAACCATGTCTGAAACTTTTTCTTGTAGTTCATATTCTCCTTGACTTTATTCTAACTCTTATTGTTCTAGGAGGCACTAGAATTCATCAAAGGCCTTGAGGCTGTGCATATAGTAACCACCTACACAGGTGAATGCACCAAAACAAAGAGGGAGAAGTTCTTGCACTGTTCTCTATGATTTGCAGATTTGGACATGGAGGAATCAGCTAAGTAATGATCTCTGCATTCCTGATCAAAACCAGCTTCTGCTGGTTCTTCATTTCACATACTGTAATTTCCAGTGAAGATACACAGACATTAAAGATTCTTCTTGAGTCAGGTACAAATATAAATGTCACTCTTTTTCAAGTTATTCTTTGTTAGTCTATTAACTTTCTGCCTGCATTTGCACTACTGCTGGCACCATAGAGCTCCAGACCTTTTGGTGTGACCACAATAAGAGCTTAAAAGAGAAAAATAGTTTATGTCTGAGTCTTTTTACACACATTCAGAGAGAAAAAGCAAACTTACCTGCCAAGATTGCTTTTGTCTCTAGTCCTGTTGTTGGTTTCCACACTGAGGTTATCACAAGACTTGCTCATCATCCCAGCAGAAAGGTTTTCCAGGTTTGCTCCATAGAGCACGTTCTCTGAGCGAGACAGTCTCTGAATAAGGGCAAGATGTTCACGCTGAGCTGCATATGCAGAATTTGATTTGTCTATTTCCACAAATTTACTGTCCTCTGAATGAGAAGCAAGAGGGGGAAGAAGCAAAGACAAATCCATTGATATTATCGCACCTTTTTAAGCTCAAAGGAACTTTAAATAAAATCTTTTTAACATGCCAGAAAAAAATAGTGACATTACAGTTATATTTGTTCTTTTATTCTTGAGGATACCTAGACCTTGGGGTGAGTAGGAGTTGTCTTTCATAAAAAGTATATGCTGCATTTAGGTTTAATTTCTGTGAATTATACTACAAATGCACTTTCCACAAAGACAGGTGAAATGTACAACCCCATATAATTTAAATCTGAATATTTCTGTGAAGTGTATTTTGTAAATTATTGTTGTATGAGAAACATCTGTCTTTCAGAGTCTGAATTATCCAGGTTAGTAGTTGCTCATCCTTCACAGGCCTTCCATTCCAGTATATTTATATCTGAGAAGACAGGAACTCCAGGAACACATGCTCTTCAAAGTTCAGAGACACCAAGGAACTGAGTCATTTGCACATGTGAAGTCAAATGAGAACCTTCTTGGTGGCAAGACTTGCTATTCAGTTTTCAACCTTTCTGTGAAATCTACTATTTGCTTAATGACACCTGGGCTCTGCTACATGCAAATCTGTCCTCTCAAAAGATTTCATTTTTCTGAAACAAGGTGGTGCTGAAGGACACATTAATTTATTTAGGTTCTCAATGGGTGAGCTGGAGAGGGGACTTGGAGGACAGAGAGACAGCAGGCAATTGGAGACACATTGCAGAGTAAAACAAAAACTCGGCTTCATACAGGCTAACATAAACATGAGCTTAACTTCTGCTTGTACCTGACAGCTAAACTCTGGTGTGTTTTCCTAACAAATGGTAGCCTGAATACAACTTTTTAGAACACTTCTCTGCAGCATTAAATCTAGGTTCCCTCTTTCCTCAGTGCCTTTGATCAGAGGCATTTCTTAAGGCATCAGAAGGCTTAACTGTCCAGAGTATTAGCAAGCCTGGGAGTTGCCACGGTGATTCTGAAGTAGAGGGCTGCTTCAAGTTTTAAAGTGATGGTAACTTATACATCTGAACAGTGCATCAGAAGCAGAAGTATGCAGAAAGAGCCTCATAATCTCTTACATCCTCAGTGGGGGGGCAAAGGTAGAATTTTGAGCTACCGTCTGTCACTGCCTTACTAAGGTTTTTTTCTGGCACAGCAAGCACACACCAAACCCCAGAACCTGTGGTCACATGGCTTGTGTAAGTCTGGCTTGTTTCAGTGATTTGGTGCTTGTAATCAGCACTTGGGTTATAATTTTCTCAGTTCTCAATAATTTTATTCTGTTATATATGGAATGTAATAATTTTTTAAGATAAATTACCACTAGCAAATGTGGCACAGGAAACTGTAAGATGCATTATTAGCACTCATTTGAATGCAATAAAGCACAGTCCCACTAAATTATATTAGAAGCTGGAGATGTCAACCAGCAAACATTTGGGTTCAAGATGCCTGGAACCTAAATGCCAGCCTAGTGCCTTTTTCCATGGTAACAATTTTGTGCAAAAATTTCACCTTTCATGAAATGATTTTAGTGGTAAGGAGGAAATATATCAATCATCCTGTCACATGACATGGTAGTATTTGTTGCCAACACTTTTATGGTTTTACTACAGAAAGGAGCATCCCAGCAGATAAGGTGTGGCACTTGATTCTCCTGCAGTGACTCACCAGGTCAAACACTCAGGGGTTGTAAATGATCATGGTTCTGTTCAAGGCAGTGGATGAGCTAGTGAAAACTCATGTTGCTCCACTGAAGTCAAGAGTGATGACAGTTATCAGCTTAGGCTCTTATTTCTTATGTGCCTCAGTTTCCCCATAACAATCCTCACACATCTTTACAGAACATGCTGAGAACTGTGGGTGAGATGTGCTATATACCTGCTCTGGATAGAGCAGAACTTTGTCTTAGAAACTATGGAAGACCTGAAGCCTGAGGAGGTACTATTAATATCTTCCACAGACATGGCAAAATCTAAGGTAAGAACTGCTAGCAGCTATACATTTAAGTGGGTATGACTCATGTGTCTTGAGTGGTTTAGTGGCTTTGTCCTGGGACTGAGTCATTGGGTTGCATCTTTGCCTCATGCAAAATAACTAAGTTCAGCTCCATCATGTCTGGGCAGTATTAAATATTTTTCAGGTTACATTTGGGGTAAGTTTGATATATTTCTGCGGAATTCTCAGCAGCAAAATTCTCCTGAAGGGAAGTGAAATCATACTTATTCCTTTTTAAAATCTGAGTTTAGCTATGTAGTTGTTATCATCAGAGAACTCCTCTTCATCCCCTGCACATGCCTACTCACATGCACGTGCCAAATTAGACTTAATCAGACAAATTAGACTCTTCTAATTTCAGTGTAGTAGGAGGCATTAGTTTCTAACTGAAGCAGAATGAAACTGAGGTGGCAGGTTCTAATTCTCAGATTTGAAGAATGTACCTTTCCTAAAACATAACCATGTCCTATGGTTCCAGTAACAAAAGTGCATTTATACCTCACCTGATGAAGTTTGCCGGAGTTGCCTAGAATTCATCTGTGCATTGAATTTGTGCTGGGCAGAGCAGAGGTCCAGTAGGTATTTACATGTCTTTGCTGTATCAGTAATGAAGGTGTGTTTCTTACCACTGAAGCTGCTTTCAATCATGAATTTTTTTCTCTGAAGGAGAAAAGAAAGCACAAGTTGCTTCATATATCAGTCATTACACTGAGGCACTGAAAGTTCATTTGTACAATCTTGTTGGTTTGTTCAGTTGTGTTTATGCCTGACTGCATCCCTTTTGCCTGCAGTAAATGCCTGTTTCAAATGCCAAATTCAGCACTTGTAAGCCTGTGGGATCATAACTCTACTATGTCAGAAGTCAGGAACCTTAGGATATTGAATGCATTGATAGCAGGTTGCTAAAACTGGGACACTTGGACTTACAGATGTTAAAATTATTAAACAAATTTAATACAAAAAGGAGCATATCTTTAAGGGGAGAAGGACCATTTTTGGAGTGCAAACAAGCTGGGAAATGTGTGATCCAGTTTGGCATCTAAACTGTACAATAGTACATTGATATACCTCTAATGTCAAAATCCCATTTAGAAATGGGTCATGATCTTGTCACCAATATTAGTTTGTTAGCAGACATCAATATACTAAGAGATGAAGATGATAATGAGATCTGGAAAGTGGAAGACATGATCCCATGACCTGATGTAGGCAGAAAAACAGAAGAAAAGGGCAGTAAAGACAGGAGAGGAATGAATATGGAATATGCCGTAGAGAGATTTGGCATAGTCTCTGTAATAGTCAGCACCAGATTATTCAGTTTTATAGTAATTTGTCTTTGGCCTCAGCATAAATACTGCAGAACTATACCTCACAAAGAACTCAGTATCTTCATATTCACATCTAGATCCAGCTTTGATTTTAAACTCTTTTCAGAAAGGACTTGCCCATACAGAATTACTCTAATTCTCACTCTGAACGCAATAAATTTATCAAAGTGACAGAAAGAAAGGCAGTAAAGTAGTATAGAAGACATTCAGTTAGTTCCAACTCACATGAGCTGAAATTCTCTCTGTTTCACGCCACTGGAATCTTGAACTGGCAATTCTTGTGTGATTTTTGTTCTCATAGACAATGATGCCTTTGGCACAGATTCCCAGGATTATGTCCCCTTCTGTCCCTTTCTTCTCTTGGGACACACGATAGAATAAAACTCCATATTCTGGAAGTTGCTGAGTCACCTGGTAGAGAAAAAGTGCTTTTACCATGCCTTACTCAGAAAGATTAATGGGAAGAAAAGTTAGGTAGATGGAGGAGAAAATGCTTCTGCGTGTCTGAGGAGCCAGCATCTGCCCCTGACATCCAACCATGCAGGGGATATTCTGAGGAATTTGCCCAGAGGTTCTGGGTGTTCATGCTTGTCTTCCTACCTTCTGTGCTTGGCCACAAAAGTGTTAAAATGTGACTCAGACACTTCACAGAACTATGGAATATGACTAGGATTTTCTGTCTGATCTGTAGACCAATATGAGTTTATCCTAAAACCTTTTATTTTCTTTCTGGGAAGCTACTGTAGAATCCTCAAATTACTTTTCAATTGTGAACAGATTTTCAGTAACCAGAATGAAACACTTTAAGAAGATCTGTTTTTTCAGAAAGTAAACATAGTACAAATGTTCAGGTCCTTAAAACTGGGGCATCTATAATAACTAGCTGAATCTGGGTTTTAATTTTTAATCTTCTTCGTATTTGGAATTTACATGTTCTTGCCATGGGGTCTGTCTGTCTCACTTTCTATGATGTATTGGCTCCTTCTACAGACTCATTCATTGAAACAGCTACTAATAAAGCTGCTTTTCTTCATTGGATTTGCCATGCATGATGGGACTGCCATTAAGGCTAAGCTTCAATCTATTTTTTCAATTGCACTGACAGTGTTAGATGAGAAACTAATATAATTAAATAGCAACTGGACTAAAATGATGCTATAAATAACAGCATGTGGCACTGCAGCAAAATTACTACTGGTATTTATCCATTATCTAATCCCTGATATTTTTCATTTGATGGAAAGCAGAGGGGTTTGGGGAGAAGGAGAAATTAGCAGGAAAAAAGTTAAATCCCACATCATCATGACACTTTAAAGCCCTAGAGAAATAGTCAAGTGAGAAAATACTTCAGATAACTCCTTCCTCACTTCCAGGGCTCACGGATACTTTTAAACAAACAAACACTACATGTTTAGAAAGTGGCTGAACAGCTGCTATAATTTCAGAAATCAAAAAAAGTGCTTATTCTCATGTTTTAAAATCTTCTGGAGCCCAGACATGTTGGTTACATGCCAAAAATTTACATCAAGCCTTAGAATGCTGCAAATACACTGAAACATGTTATAAAAACTCTCAGTGCTAAGCGACAGTGTCTACAGTAGAATGAAATTCTGACATTTTTGTTGACTATTCAAAATTTTTCACCATACCTAAAATCCACTGTATCAGGCAAGAAGAAAATAGACAACAGTAAATAGAGAAGGGCGTTCTACCTCAAAATTAATAAATAGTGTTTAGGGTATGGCAAGTTACCTTTAAAAATTCTAGTTCAGCTTCATCCTCAAATAGGGAGCGATTCATACGATGTAATTTAGCAAGCTCTCGCTGTACATATGCCAGGGTCATTTTCTCTATTCGACTTGCTGGAACATAGTCTTCAACACGAAAATAGCTCTTTCCATGCATCTGTGGGGGAAAAAATTGAAAAAACAAAGAGACAGGAGCCTTTTGTTCTTTCTTGACTTTTCTTATTCATTGCATTTCATTTTCAGGGTGACCCATATGCAGAGGTCATGCTGCCATTTCCCAAAGGAACATGAGAACATTGTGTAGTGTCCTGACAGCCAAACTGCCTGTTGCTCCTGTGCTCAGGCAGCTGCTCAAAGCACACATCACTTCTTTGGGCAGAGGGGAGAAAGGAGCAGGGCCTACAGGTGTGTCCTGCACTTAGAGCTGACAGCTACAGCTGCATCAGTACAACCTACCGGGGGGTACCCATTGCCATGATAGCTCTGACCACATGGATGAGACCCCTCAGAGTTCAATTAACATAGCTACACTGATTTACATAGCTGAAGATATGGAAGACAACATAAATGGGTGTTTTCTATACCCTTGAAAATTAGGACAGCTAGTTCAGATATACAGTCAGAGACCTCCCTGTCTTTGCAGCTTGTGGAGCTGAGCCTACACATAAAATAGCTGTGAATTCTGAAGTGTTCATTTGCTTTTCTCTTCCTTACTTACTGATCTCTTTAAGCCCCTCTGCACACCCAATCTAGGCCTGTGTTGGAAATTTTCTACAGATATTCCTGAATTTCCAGGATATACTAGACTCTCTCATCATTCTTCCATATTTCCTGGAAAATTCACCTGGCTCGTTACTACTCCACAACCAGGAAAATTTTGTAATTTTTAAAATTAAGTCTGAAGGATTTATCTGGAGGACTTAACTGAAGTTCTCTGCTATTCACATTTCTCTTTAAACACTGTGACAAACAAAAGCTGCAAAAGTTGTAGAGAGAGACCTCTGAGAAATACTGTATTATTTCTCCACACCTCAGAAGCATAATTGCCAAGCTCTGCCTGTAAAGCCAAAGCGCCGAGTTTCAGGGCAGTCTCATCACTGCAATATAACCGCTCCTCCAAAATATCTTTACGAAGCTGCAGGTAAAACTGATGCCTTGTCAAGCCGTGCCTGGAATAGAAAAGGGTTTAGGAACTCAGGAGGAGCTTTGAATGGTATCCCTAAATGATACTGGTTTTCCTTCAGTCAGCAGAATTGTGCACTTACTGAATAACATTAAAGTGGTTGACAAAGAATTTTATCCTTAGAAAGAGTGTGAAATTAATGATGGACATTTTCTTCTTGGGTTGGTCATTCCAGCCATCTGGGGCCACTTTGTAGAGTTTGGTCTCCTCATCCAAAAAGAAGAATTCTTTACCTGAAATGAGAATTTTGGGTTCTGTAATAAACCTGGATATACTTCAGCAGCTTAAAGTTCTTCTGTCTTCATCGAGTGCATCATTAGCAATAAAAAATAAAATGGATTTGGGATGTCAGCTGAGATTTACTTCTCTGAGTCATGATTTAAATTACTGCTCCTTTACTGGAGAACTTAGTATGTAATTTTGGATTACAGATGTTAGATGCTGGATTAGTATGGTATCTGAGAATCACTCAAGGATTCATGGAGCTTGCATTCTTCTCATCATTCAGGTTCTGCACTCCTTTGTAATCCTCATACCCTACACACAAGTTGTGCTCTTTCCCAGTGCTTCAGCTGTGCCTGCCATCAGAAGGGGGCTAGGGAGATGTGAGCCTGATAGATAACGGAGCTGAACCTGTACTCCCACTTATATCTAGGAGAAAACACAGACCGGCTTTCCCTGTGCAGTGTTTCCTGGAATTTCTGCTGGAGCTGCATGGCTCAGTATTATTTGAGTGCAAGGCTGGGACACAGTCTTTTCTACCTGGGAATATCAGACAGTAAATGTCATATGGCTGTGCTCATGCACAGTCCTAGGGCACACATGCTTCACATCAGTGCAATGCAGTTTAAACCAACATACCTTAATTTTATACAAGCTTTGTATCTGCTTCTACCTAGAGATCTTAAAGGATCTTACTGGAATTCATGATAAAGTGACTACAGAGCCACTGAGGGACAGAGATGTCACTGTACTTAACTGTCTCATTACCTTTCAGGTAAGCCAAGCCAAAGTAGAAATGTTCCACCAAGTTTGCATATGCCACCACAGTGTTGAAAACATCTCTTGCCTTGGTCTTGATGTCACATTGCACCTCAAGGCACTGGCCATTGAGTAGAATCACATTGAGATCCCTTTGAGACAAATAGGATTTCCCTTTTTTAGTCTAAGGACATGCAAGAAAGAATGAAGAATGAGTGCCAAGTACAAGCATTGCAAGTTCCACAGCATTTTATTACTGAGGCCCACTAGTAGCCTGTCTCTCTACAACCCGATGGAATTGGTCACAACACCATGCTATTCTCTGCCTCCCTTTTCATGAATTAACAACACAAAAATTTCTAATTTTTTTTAAAACCTAGAGAATAAAAACAGCTGAGCATACGCAAATTCTCCAGTCACCAGAGTTATTCTAGATTTGGAGCTAATTCCAAATTTGCTTTGCTCTCATTTTTACTGCTATCTGCTGTCAACTTTCTACCTTATCTTAATGAAAGGTAAAGGATGTGCTTGCAAGCTGGAGAAGTCCTATACATTGGAACTAGATGTCATATTGCAGATTTGCTGTACTTTGTCTCAAAAGTCTAGGGCTAAAGTGAGCATTCTTAGCTGAGAAGGATAAATTAAGCTTTTTTTTTTTGCACCAACAGAAATAACTAAATAGCACTAAGAATTAAAGCACATAATTTCAAGTCTCAATACCTCTGCAGGAACTCTAACATGTTTTGAGAGGAGGGGATGGAAGGAATACTGGGTTGAGACTCAGATGCTACTTGTAAATAGCCTGACTAAATTGTCACTGGATTAGTTCTAAACTTTTAATGTTCATACTTACCACAATTGATCCAGGGAGCTGTAAGGTCACTGGTGGTTCACTAGACAAAATAATAAATTCTGGACCTGAAAACTGCAAGGAGACAATTTAAAAATTTAGTAAGTCTTCTTAATGGAATGAAGATCCCAAACACAAGTATCAATGAAACCCATTTCTAATGATCTGTATGCTGGACTTAATTGACTTCAGTGTATAATAAGGTGCAAATGCTGACTGATGACTTCTCTCTGGAGTCTCTCCTGTGTAGACTCTCCAGTCTAAGTAGGAGTAGGGGTAAGCTCATGCTGAAGCCTTTTCTTCTGTAAAGGCACTCAATCAAGATCCATTTCCTTTGCAAAGTGCCTATTTTCATGACACTTATAGAAACTTAATTTATTCTGAAACCTTTTCTCATTTGATTCCGAAATTACTCTAAGGACAGTCACACGTAAACACCACTGTTATTGAATGAGCCCAGCTTCCCTAGGAACTAGACTGAAATGCAGAGCTGCTTTCTTCCCCATAATAAAGGTCGACTGATGGTTCCTATTAGTAGACATTGTATTCTTTTGTTTTAACTTCAAATAACTTCAGCATTTTTTAAGGTCTTTTTTTCTTTTTGAGCATCCACCTCCACAAATTTTATATATTGGGTTTTCATCAGATACATCTATGCTTTTAGATCTCTTAAGCAGACAGAAATAATTAAATGTCTTCAAGTAATAAGATGTGAATCCTTCCAACTATTCACCATGACTTAGTAACTTGACCCATTTAGATGTTTTTTAAAAAAATTTAATATTTATTTAATAATAATAGTATGGTCCTTCCAAGAGACAGTGCAGTTTTGTATCACATTAAAGAGGGACTAGCACTGTGTGTTAACAGTTGCTGAGCTTCTTCTGTTGAAAGGTCATATTATCCCCACAAAAATCATAATAATAAAATTTAAAACAAAATTTATATGAGAAAAGATAATTTTCCAAATTGTCTTACTGAAGCTCTTGATCAAATATTTATCACTGGTCACTGTTGAGCTGAACTGGGAAGAGGTAAAGGGGCTTATCAGCCTCAAACCTGTCCCTTCTTGTTCTACAACAGAAAACTCCATATGAAGGCTCATGGTGGAGTTTTCTGTGATTCAGTTATTTCTGAATTTTTGCAATCCAATTTTTAAAGAGGCATTATCCTTTCCATTTAACAGAGTCCTACCACAACTTAGCAACTAGACATAGTCAGTTAGGAGAACTACTGTCTGGGCACATTCACTGCCAACCTATGCTTTCTGTCCAGACTTGCACTGTAAAAAAAAAAAATATAAGTCCTTTGAGCACCATTGGATGGCAAACATTTGGGTTAAGTGTCTCTGTCAATTTTTTTGCTATTCTGAAGCTGATATCAAAGTGGTTGGTGAAAACAGTCCATATGGTGTTTGATGCTTGCAGAAGTCACATATGTAGGTCAGAGAGGGTTCTGCTATGAGCTTTTGCATAGTACTTATGGACAATTGCTTCACTGCCTTCAGTTCTGATAGCACAACTAGATCATGCCTAATTTGGAGTCTGATCATTTAGAATACTCATCTAATAAGATGACTCAGTAGCTAATATGCACATCACTGTTGAACAAAAATTAGATGAGAGGCTTATCTCTAGTGATATTTGCATTTTGAAATCAGCTTATATGTTTTTCATCATTCACCTTTTCCTTCCTGTGGAACAAACATTTCTGTGATGCAGCAGCTGCTGAGTAGTCCTTTGTAGACACAGAGAAGGTGGAGCCCAAGCTTAGCAGGTTGTGTCGGCTGTTCTTCTGAGTTCCACCTGGAATTTCTTCTACAGCACTCACTGACCTTCAAAGGGAATGCCATAGTCAGAAAAATATATAACATGCAATCAACAGAACACCAATCTGGGGACAGAGATCTTTAGGTACAGTAACTACCAGAATACTATGAAATCCAGGGCAATGTCTGTTATAAGCTCCTTAATGTTACTTTACAGAAAAAGAGAAATAAGTTAACAGGAGTAATATTACTGGTGACCTTTATAAATAAATCTAAACTCTGCTTTGACTCAATAGAGTCAGGTTTGTTTCTTTTTTTCATTTGTTGAGCCAGATCCAGCTGGTTTAAATTTGGTGAAGCCAACAGGCAAAAAGTGTAGCCCCATTCCCTTCTGGGAATTCTACAGGAAGCAGAAAATTCCTCATTTATTATTTTCTCAAGAAAAGCTTCAGAAAGCCTTAACATTTGTTGCTACATTATTCAGAATTTTCAAGAATTTGGAATTAAATTATTTGAATACTAATTCATTAGGATAAATTAATGTCCTAGGGAACTGAGGGAATTTTCAATTTAATTAAGAAAAAGGTGTATGAAATCTCAGACCAGAAAGCTCTCTTTGTACTATGGTTTTAATGTAGAAAGTAATGGTGTTTTCCATGTGAGCATATGTATATCCTTAGAATGAACTTCGAATATACTATGTACTCAATGAACAAATAGTGTTTGCTCAGAAGGATGAGTTTCATTGAGATGGATTTTTGTTAATTACATTTTTTTAACAGGGCAATAACTCTCCTCTCCTCTCCTCTCCTCTCCTCTCCTCTCCTAAAAAATGTCTAGTTATTTTTGTTTCTATCAATGCAACCTCATAAGGGTCAACATTTACCTATGAAATGTGCTTCAAAATTACCTGAAGAGACCTTTGTGACCGTAAAATATTACTAGCTCAAAATCCAAGATTCTTTATTAAGAAGGCTTTATTTTCCTGTGGAAAACACTTCCTGATACTACTCCTGTTAGGTGAGAGATGCCAGATTTGACATTTGTGTCTTCTTTAGATACAGACCAGAGCCTTGCTTACAAGCCTCACTTTGTGTGATGTAAATTATATTAAATGGGCTGCCTACAGAATGAGCATGATGATATTAGTAAGCTTTATAGATAGAAGATCAATAACAATTTAGTGTTGGTTGTACTTCTACATGGGAAACTGGTGTCTTCTAAAGTAATTTCAGCTCCACTGCTGTCATGGTACTTGTACTAGGATGGTGACTGTGGTAGAAATTCAGTTGCAGATGCTTACAACCAAGAGAGAGGTTTGCAGTCCTTGGAGTTCTATGGGAAACAGCTTGCTGGAAATCTGGGGAAGAGAGTTTGTCTTTCAGCAGAGGAGGGGAACTTATTCTTGGCAGCATGATTTTAGATCAAGCATATTAAGATAATATCCAGGTTGTCAGTCAGAGGCATGGCAATTGCTCTGAAGTACTCAGTAAATAAATCCTCTGTTACTCATATAACTGCTAGATATATGATGAATATATAGATATCTGTGAACACACATATAAATGTATGTGTGTGTAGTTAGACAAGTAGACAGAGACTTTTTTTTAAACAAAAGCAGCCACTATCCTGCAATCTGCTTGTAGATCTCTCTTGTTGCAGTTTTACAGGTGTACTGGGACATCTCATATTGCCCAGATTATGATGGTTGATTTATCAGGAAGTTCAAACTGTTTACTTGGGACACATTTAATTGGGAGTCGATCTAAATTGAGCATTTCCTGTGGGCCTGAATTACTTGTGTCATGGTTAAAAGAAGAAACTCCTGCTTAACTGGGTCAAGAACCCAATTTAAATGGGATGTCTGTAGGGATTACATGGTGCTTAACTATGGGATTCTGGTCTTTGTGGTGCCTAGAGGCTGACAGTACTTACATCTCTTCTTCGTTTGGAAACACCCATGATTATAGCTGCACTGTGCTAACACCTAGTCTAGAAAACTCTTGTTTTGGCAGCAGTGGTGTTACCCTGGCTTTTGAAAAGGAGTTGGTATCAGTTGTACAATTCTCAGTTTTCTTTGCCAATGTCTACAGGGCTACTGTCCATGCCATGGCTGAAACGAGGCTAATCCTCATGACAGAGCAGAGGTCTTTACTGTTTGTGTCCCTGCATTACCTGTAACTCTCCAGTAAAGTGGCAGTGCAGGGCTGGATATGACTGACACAAGTGAGGAAAATCAATCTAAGGAGTGGGGTGGAAATGCAAATGAAAATTATGCATTATATACATGGTCTGGCATAAGCACTCCAGAACACATAATGTGACAGCAAGGCAAGACCACATCCAAAATCTGAATGTGGAAAAATAAGGACTCTGACAGAATGCCTTGATGGGGAAAGCAATTCATACCTTTTCAACAGATTTTTCCCTTCAAAAAGTTATATAATTGCTAAGGTTAGAAAATATAATCAAATCCATCCTTTCAAAGTCTCTGTGGAACAGATTCCAGTTGTTTCAGTCTCAGAGGGCTAGTGCTGCTTCCCTGCCTGGTGGAGACACAGCTGGGGGCAGCTGTTCTGGGAGGCCTGTGGCATCTGGCAGGACACCGTGCTACAGAGTAAATGGGGAAATCCTGAATTTGATTGTTTTGTATGGATTGTTCAGCGCCCAAGTAGAGCTTTTGGACTGTTCCACTTGGAACCAAACCAAGTCAAGGTGAGCATTATTTATTTATTCTACATAATAGAATATTATGTATTTATTAAGTTATTTATTCTATATAAATAGTATCTATTATCAAAACAGGCTCAGATAGCAATTCAGGCATTTTCTGATACTGGCATTGTCACACTAGTTGCTGGCTTCACTCGGTTATAAAACATCTTCCCTTGTGTAAAAATCTGAATCGAGCTTACCTGTTTATAAAGAGTTTGTAGCTACTGTGTGTCCTTGACCCACTAAGTGTGGTGTCACATGATCTGTGTGTTTCTGGAACCCTTTCTGCAATAAATAAAGGAAATTTTAAAATTCAAGTGATAGTAGCAGCTCTCAGCATCAGATGTGGCGACAATTACAACAGGGAAGAAATTTAGACTGGTAGCTTCCTCTCTTGTGTCCTCACTTGGACATGATAAATGGCTATTTAATAAGGTTAATGAATACTATACCAGCAGTATTCCCAGTTCCCTAGTTACTGTTACTTCCTCTTCATAACCCTTTATGTGAATGTAATTTGGAAAACAGATGTGCAGGTACAATGGCTGTCATTTCCATCTGTATGGGGGTCATTTGTGAAACAGCTTTTTCTCTTCAGAAATTATGCCCAACTTTTTTTCTTCTACTTTCAGGCATAAAATTGGCAGAAAAAGCCATGAAACTTCTCTGGCTTAATCAGAGCAGAATATAAAATCAGTGACATGAAAATGCTTGTATCTATTCCACCGGGTTTTTGCTATGTTAAATATATTGTGAATGTTTTTGCATCATAAAAACATGGTGGGAGTAGTGGATGGTTTGTGGGTCCTTAGCAAATAAGGATTGCATTGCTTTTCACCTGAAATCATCTCTGTTGCTACAGAATGGACAGGTGTTGCTTTTTCCAAATACAAGAAGGTTGAAATTTAGAGGCAGAACCAGAGAGGGTTATGCACATGGTAGTTCTATGAATGTTTCAGCAGAGATATCAGTGGAGACATTTGAAATCTTTAGGAAAATGTGGGAAGGTTAAATTTTTCTTCACTTGGATCATTTAATTGATCTTATTTGAAGCATTTAATATCAAATTATTACATAAGTCGGATGATAGAGGTGATAAGATAAGCTGTGTGGAAGCAATCATTTAGATAAACATTCATGCACTACACCCTGAGACTTCACTCTGAATTCCAACATGAAAATGTGACACCAAATTCTAGTGCACCAACCAACCAACTGCATTTTTAAAGCCTAGAAAATCTACAGTCGCATTGCTAAAATAAGCATAAACATGTGGGGATTTTTCAAGCTGCAGATGGTAGTGACAAAATGTGAGATTTGAGATAAGCTAGTTACCAAAGTTGAGATTCAATCCTGTGTTCTGAAACAACATGCTTTTTAATGAGAAAACCTCACAAAATTCTCTGCTTGCACTGTGGTTTTCATATAATTGTATAAATATATTTTGACAAGCACATAAAATTCCCCTTAGTCCTTCTATATCAGCTGTTACAGCAGTGGGACAACTTGGCTACTTTCAGTGGCCAGACTGCCATGCTTTGATCACAAATCCAACACACACCTGACATTAAATTAACATGTATTCTTCAAAGAAGTTGATGATGTAGATTTACTATATATAATGTATAGTCTTGACAGAGATATTGATCTCCTGTGATGATGGTGCTCTACTAGATGGTAATATTTCTTCTCAGAGAAGAATGCTTTTTTAAAAAACATATTATTTCATGAAAGAATGTCTGTGAGAAATAAGCTCTCACATGCTCTGTTTACTCATGTATTTTTAGAATCCTGTCTCACAGAATCCTGGGTATGAACAACTACCAGTGTTTCAGTGAAGACAGATATGCACGAAGTCACTGGGATGAACCTTTGTCAAGTTTATGACCAAAATGTTTTTTAAACTGCTTACAAAACAGACTTCTGTTCTGAGTTTACCTTCACTGTGTGTGACTGACACATATGTGTCACTCAGGGAGCAGCTGAAGTCTCAGGTTTTTATTGCTGCTGGGTTTGATTGCAATTCTGGAGCTTCAGAAAAGCTCCTTGCCGGAGGAGAGCATTGACACGAGTAACCTCACTTTCCTTATCCTTGGGATGAGGGTTTGGGGCTGAGAGGCTACGACATGATGGATTTTTTCCCAGGATGTGGTTGATTTCTCTCTGAATTATGTCCTCATAGTACATTTACTCTTAGGTATTATTTATAGATAAAAATGGTTTTGGAGCTGACATCTTGGCATTGCCCACCATATGCATTTGTGGGGTTGTCTCACCTTTTCTGTGTCAAGACCCCATGTGCTAAAGGCTTTGTGATGTGCTGAACAGGTCTACCTAGCAAAGAGGACATGAAGCAAGGAAGAGGTGATGGGGCTACATGATAGCCAGGGAATATATAGCTTTACTGTAGGACACAAGTGAAAAAGAATCTAATATAAAAGTATCTTTCTTCTCTACAACTTTGGACAAATATATCTCCCAAATCACAAAACCACAAGTTGCATGGAAGTATCTATCACCTGGTATGTGGTCAGTCCCACACTTCAGGGGAAAAAAGAGAGGAATACATAATTCACAAACTTAATCTTTTATAAAAATCTTACCTCTCCTGTGTCCTCGGTTAGACAGTATCAAAGATGTACTTTCAGAAATACTATTAGAGTCACTATAATCCACAGAGAGTTGTCTGTAATCTTCTGTTGACTGACTATAGTTCATTAATCTGGGCCCTTTGTCTGGAAACAGAAAGGAAATGTGGTGAATCATAAACTTTGATTATAAGTCATTGTACTTGCATGTTAATGTAAATAACATTTGGGTCAGCTAATTTTTATATAGTCCTCATCCTTCTGTCTTCTAACCCTGACTCCAATACCTTAAAGACTGAGGACAGCTTAGTAGCTTCATTCTATTACTTTGATAATCTTATTCTAACCAAAATTGGTTTTCACAGTTCTCAACTGTTCCATATGAAACAAATCTAATACATTAGTTCTGTTCTACATGTTTAACAGAAAGGTTGCAAAGTGCAGATAACCTGCAAGATTCTTATTCCTTGTACTCTAAGGTCCAAAACCTTGAGTTATAACTTCTTATCTCTGTGTGCAGGGTGGACAATGCCCAAACTGAATCTATTACCAGAGTCGGATGCAGAAATTCCATTAACAGTTCATCCTAGTTCATTAGGATGTACATACTTTTCTTGCACACTGACTTTACTTTGTTTGAATTCTCTTTTGTCCTTTTACAGGATCTCTGAAGCATAATTTTTAATTAAAAAAAAAAAAAAGGAAGAAAAGGAATGCTGTCTTGCAAAGTGTGGCTCACACATTTTCAATGCAATTGACACCCTAATTAATTGAAGTCCTTTGGCAAATGTAAGTCAGGTGACCTGAATCACTGGCAAACACAGAGATCACACCAGATACATAATCCCTAGAATGAGTGTAAGGAAGTTGGCAGGAAATTCTGGCTAATCTGGGATTGAAGATGGGGCCATCCCTTTTGGCAGGAGCAGAATTTCTACCTCCTTTTGCAAGTGTGAATATATAAGCTCAGTTCTTGAGAAAGTGAACCAATATGGCTTGAGGGGTAGTTTGTCTGTATGTTTCCAAAACAATCCCCTTTTCTTATAAGCAATAATACCAAATAGAAATGTTCCAGATGTATTTAAGTTTATTTAAGATGTATTTAATTCTAGCTGATTTCACGAAGCAGGTGTGTGATTTGCTGAATAAGAAATGTATTGCTTATATGCCTAACATTGAGCATATGAAAAAATATCCTGTGTAGCTTGGGCCAGCTTTCCCCTTGCTCCAAAATCAGAGATCTCTGTCAAAGTGAACAGTACAGCATAGACACCAGAAAAAAAGATACAGTTACAGGATTACTCTGATGGATAAAAATCTTGGTCTTAGTCAAATGAAATTAAAAATTGGTATATACTGGTTTAATTATATAGTGAGCAGGATTTGGCTTTGTCTTGAAATCACTCCAGCAATTCATGTGTGAATTTATAAAACATCTTTTGAATAGAAAATTAAAATCAAAAAAGAAACCACAAATCTTTGCTTGAGTAATCAAATAGGAAAGATGAACATACATTCCTTAATGGCAGGAGGATAACCTCACAGAATCCCACCTTCAAAAACACACTGGAGTACACAAAGTACAAAAGCTGTTTGGAAAGTAGAGGAATTTTATATGCACAGGTTTTATGCAAAGTGCTTTAAGAGTCAAATCTGTGCAAGCTGATTTGTTATCATTGTTTCAGTGATAAACCCTGAGACTACTGTCCTTTGTGGAAATACAGAAAAGAAATCTCACTGACTTGCCTCGGAGTCTTTCCATTAAGAAGTAATTTATATGTAAAGCCATAACTATTCTATCCAACACTACACGTAATCACTACAGCATGAAATTAAACAATCCATCTACCTTGGGAAAGACACAGAAAAGGCTGTCCTTTTTAGAGAGTCCAGATTATCAATCTTTCTTTACCTTGGTGAAAATTCATCTGGGATGATAGTGTTGAGGTGTCCGATATTTTTTCGTGCAGTCTTTTCCTTATCACGTGACTTCTGTTCAGCTGAGAGGCTGTGCTGTCTTCAGTGACCACCTGCTCTGTCTAGAAGGCAGTAATGTTGAAAGTCACTGTCATATGATATGTGAACTTCAGACTCTCATAGTGAAGTGATCCTTGCCCTCTGGCTGTCAGAGGCTGCTGATTTGCTTTGTAGTAGCAACTTCATTTTCTCAGATTAACATAAAGCAGGACTGAGTATGTTTGGTCTGTGCTCTTATCCTAGCTGAGTTTAAGAGGGGACACCCTTTGTTACAGTAGCAAAGAGAGTAAGAGTGCAAGGGGAAAATTATTCTCAGAATCTTAATGAATACTGGTTGAAAACAAAAAAATCTGGTGTGTTTTTTTGCTATTGTCAGTCAGCTCATCAACAAAAATGGTTTCTGATACTTCAGATTTTGAAAAAACTTATGTGCTCATTTATTAGAGATCTCATGTGGTCAGGCTTGATTGCACAGCAAATATTCAATTCCACGTAAGGACAATGAGTTGATTTCCTAACGTAATGTAAATGAGATTTCTTTGAATTTCATGAAGAAAGTCTGAAACCAGACTGGCAATGGAGAAATCTTTACTGTTGTGTAAAGTCCTTTACTTTGGCCCACATGAGGTCTCTTTAAAGGTTATCTCTGCTTCAATACTAACTAAAGAAATTAAGATACAGTAAGTACAAAAGCTCGATCACTTCAGGAGTGTAGAAGTGGTGTGTGAGATGGCTTCATTGCTTTATTTGCTTGTACGCGTGCCCACGCAATTTCCTGCCTAGAAGTTTAGAACCAAATCTCACTTCCTTAATCCATCCAGACATTAATTTTGGCAATCACTCACCTGTGTCCCATGTTCCTGCACACCTCTTTCACCACAGAAAAGGAGATGATTGGAGTATGAGAGTAGTACCTACCTCGCTGGCACTTCCAACTGCAAACTGAACCATTTTCTTTATGTAGAATTTTGCTGGTAAGGAAGCAGATTCTTTCTGATGTGCTTCACATGCTTCCAGAATGGATTCAGGAGAAAGTCTTCTATGTGGCAGATCTTCACACAGTGTCAGCAAGAGAGTATGTAGTTGGTCACTCAGCTGGAGGGACTGAGTAAAAATAGAGGTGCTGTTAAATGACATCTCCCAGGGGACTGAAATCCTGTGTAAACTGGGACAAGGAATTTCTGTAAGCCTTTTACTCTGGGTGAGAAACATGCACTGAATTCCTTTAGACTTTGGGAAAATTCCAGACAAGCAGCATAACAGCACTGAATGAACCTCTAGTGGCATCCAGGATAGCCTTGGAGGGAATTGACATCTCCAAGAATGATCGTCGGCCCAATTAGGGGCTTCTTGGTGACAGACAGTTCAGTTTGCTCCAGAGTTTTGTTAATTAGATTGTGAATCAAAGATTCGTGGAAGTAAGATATGTGGTAGCATTAGCTTCAAAAAGGTGAGGAGTTATACCAGCCAAAACTGTTGTCATAGAGACCAGATACTTATGCTTTAAGGCCATTTAGCTTATAAAGCTTTTTCTCTTAGAATGTGAAAGGGAGGTTAAATTACTAGAAGCATGTGCTCTCCAAATTGAGAATAAGCAACAAAAAGTACCAACATAGAAATTAAGCAAAAAGTATGTTACAAGTCTTTGAAAGGATTCTGGATAAGCAAGAAATTTATAATTTCAGCTAGCAGACATACTGATAGAATTTGCTCAGAAATAAGGGGAGTTATTTAGTTTTATTCTTCCACCCCATTTTTGAAAAAGCACATAAATGTGCACTGTACCACAATCATGCCAACATGATGTTTTTGTTTTAGTTCTGGCTATCTTAGAATAATAGAATCATAGAATAATTTAGGTTGAAAAAGACCTTTAGTATCATTGAGTGCTATCATAAACCTAACACTGGCAAGTGTTAAATCATGTCCCTAAGTGCCAGAAGTACACATCTTTTAAATACCTCCAGGGGTGAGATTCAACCACTTCCCTGGGTAGCTTGTTCCTAATTGTCTTGGAATAAATAATCTTCACCCTTAAAATCAAGGTACAATCCATCTTAATAAGAACAATTCTAGTTTTTGAAGGAAAGGAAAGGAAAGGAAAGGAAAGGAAAGGAAAGGAAAGGAAAGGAAAGGAAAGGAAAGGAAAGGAAAGGAAAGGAAAGGAAAGGAAAGGAAAGG
>VXBI01014346.1:393075-410836 GCA_013397375.1 Toxostoma redivivum
AAGGAAAAGGAAAAGAAAGATGAGCTCCAGCTGAATTCCCTGATTGGTGTGAACTGGTAATTTTGGTGAAGCTTAGACCTTGACACAAGCTCTTAAGTTCTTTTCTAGTGGTCTAAAACACAAAGCCCCTCTCAGTGGTACTTCAGACTATGCCTCTCATCCTTTGAACCTCCCAGAATAAAACAAAAATATTTGTGTTACTGACCTGGTTTGGAGGAACCTGGTAATCTGCAGACCAATAGAGGGTCATTCCTAAGGAATACACCAGCATCTGTCAAAACAGAAAAGGAAACCCTATGTGAAATCAATACTTAGTACAGAAAAGCCTCATACTAGACACACCATCTTTTTGTGTCTTCAGTCACAAAATGTCAGAAGTCACACAGATTATTTTTTTTAAAAACTAGACTAAATGTATGTAAAAGTAAAATAGTGACTCCTAGCTTATGTACTAGGTTGCATGCAATTGGTGATGCTTTTTCCTGGTCTTGAATTGAGAGCCAGACACAGTTAAAGGATAGGAGTTTTTACCTCAGTATGTAATAAGAATCCTTATGGTGCACCACTTCACCAAGGTGGGATGCGCCACAATGCACACACTCAATAGATCGTGTATACAATTTATAGACTTTCAAAATTAGCATATCTAACAAGGATGCCCCAATGGGAGGCCTGGATGAATAGTGTGATATTCCCCCATCCAAAGAACTCCCCTCTGGATGGGCCAAATCTCTAGTTTACAGAATATATTCTAGAGAGGACCTTGGTTTCCGAAGATAGCATAGGGTTTTCCAGCCTCCTACTATGAGGCCTTTAGGATGTTTGGTCTCCTGGCCTAACGGAATAGGACTGTGCTAAATTATCAGACTTAAGGAATTACAAGTATGCATGCTAAGAATACTGAGGATACATAAAAGTTATATAAAAGGTATATCAAAGAAAAGGCAAAAAATTATCTTGGCAGCATTAGTACTGTTCAGCTTGAAGGGCTGAGCCAGGCTGCCCTGTGTTCAAGAATGCCAGAAGAAGGGAAAGAAATTTGAACTCCTTTCTTAATTTTGAAGCTCTCCCATTGCTGATTAAAATTCTCCCTTACCTGTGGGACTGACTAGCTGTTATATGTAGGAAAATAATTACTGGAATAAGGCTGTCTATTCCACAGCTTCATTTTTCTGCCTAGAGTCTAAGTGGTCAGTTATATGGGAATCTGAAAATACTATGTTCTGCCTGAGGGGAGTATGTGGTCTGAGTGGTATTTAAAACTTTTAGGTACCTGAAAGTTGTATCTACTGTCTTTCCAGAGAGACTCATTTGTCAGAGAGAAGAAAAATAAATTGTTAAGAAAGCTGAGCATATTTCTGACTTCCTGGGACTGCTTCTACCCTCTGATTGTACAGATACTGCAGTCCTGCTGCTTCTGGGATTACAATTACTGTATCTGCTTGAACACCATTTCATAGAAATATTCTTCCTTTCAGTGGGCCTTTACAAATAATGCATTTCTGCAGGCCTGCGGGACTGATGTTCGAAATTGATTTTGATGTTGACATGCATGCAAATCCAATGGTAAAAGCTGTAAAATACATGTAAATCTTTCTAACTATAGCCTAATTTGATTAGTTTAATGGGATGTGACAGTAGGTGCCTGGTATGTTGCATTAAAACCCACAAGCTTGTCTTCATCAGGTGCTGTCAAGATGCACTTTCAATATACCTCACCTTTGTTAGTCCAAAGTGCTGGTTTTTACTTGGGCGATGGAGCAACTCTGGTGGACTGAAAGGGGAAGCTTCTGTCTGAAATGCATTGTTTTGGAAGAACAAATTTCCTTCAGCAGACAGTAGTACTGACCATGGGCAAATCACACAGATGGCAGGGTCTGAAAAACGTTGAAATAATGGAGATCTTAGTGTTGAACTCACTGCACTCAGAAAATCATATTTCTGGCATCTCAGCTGTTTAACCAAACTCATCACTGGAGATGTACCCAGAATGACTTGCCTGACTGGGGACCTTATTGGTCCTGATCCACAGACTGACTTCAGACTTGCCTTGTCACTGTGGCCTTACCTGGTGATCACTGGCCTCTCTGACCATGGCTACCTTCACCTATCATTCTCTTTTGCTCCTTCCATGTTTTCTGTAGTGTTGTATGCAAATACAAGTCACACGTGCTGGGAAGTTTGTCTGTTTTAGCAACAGCCAGCCAACTTGTAGTGGAGAATACCTGGCCTTCTGTAGTGCTGGCCAGCCAACAAGTGGAGTTCCTGCCTAACCTGGCAGTGCCCCAGCACACCAGGAATATTCTATAGCAAATGGTGCTGGCCATCATGAGATCTGTTTATTGCACAGTTTACTGCATCATGCAGAGCACAGAAAATGTGGTAATATTAGCCTTGAAAAGAGGCTGATTCCAGAAACAATATAGCTGTAATTAAGAGATGTGGAGTCAGAGATATGCCTTACTCAACTGGGATGATGCTATGCAGAGGCAGGTAACCTTCCTGTGCTCCAAGAAACTGGAGCACTGTGGATTCAGTTTCAGAATGACTCCAGCTTGGCATCACTTCTGGACCTATGCTCTCTAAAGATAAGTTTTAGCAACCTTACACTTGGTCTATAGTCCTGCTTGGTTGTACATCCCTACTTCTTTTTGGTTTAATTTTCATGTTCTGATAACTTATCTGATGCAGCATAGGGAACATAAGCTGATTATCTCTTTTTTTCTTTTCCTAAATTTTGTTTTGTTAAGTCAGCAATCAGAAGAGCATAGTGTCAGATTAGTGTCTGGTGCAGAGTCAATAAATGGATCTGTGCTGAGCCTATCCAGGTGGGTATTTCTGCATTTCACTCCTTTGCACATTTCTGGTGCTTGTATTTCCTGGGCTATTCTGTCCCCTTGTTACACCAGTTAATAGAGAACTGATGGTATAGTCAACCTGCTATAGTGTTCCAGGTCATTAAAAACTAGTTGGTAATGAATTTTCACTCCTCCAGCTATAGTAGAATTTACACATAACTTGTATTCTGTATTTTGATTCTACATGCTTACAAGGTAAGAACACACCTCATCCATTCCCCCCTCAAAAGGAACACCCATTCTCAGTTCTCAAAATGTGACAGGTTGCTCAGCTGTGCTCTCTTGTTGTTGCTGAACACTTGTGCTCTGTGCTCTCTCAAGCTGGCCTGCTTGGCAAGCAATCATCATAATGATAAGTCACATTATTACCATCAAGGATAGAAGTTGCTTACTAGCTGAATGGAGAGCCATGCGGATTTGCCTGTCCTTCTCTATCAGTCCATGAAGGACATGAGCCTAGCTGGCACTGCACTTTCTCTGGGTGCATGTTATTCAGACTTTAGGAAGGACTCTTCTGTCTGCATATAGTTGTACTTAGATTAATTACTACTTGATGTTTAATTTGAAAAAAATAAAAAGCCAAAACTGTGTGAAAACCTTCTATGTAGGCAGAGCAATCTGCATGTAATCCCAGCAGCGCTGAAAGACTTCCCACTTTTATTAGCAGTATGTTAGTGTATAAATTAGCTGTATAGTGTAATATATTAGCTGTTAGTGCCATTAGGTTTTTTTTTGTCTCTACCCCACTCCCACAAACAAACAAACTAACTAACCAACTAACTCAAAAGAATTAAAATTACTCAAGAATTAATTTCCACCAGTAAGAACTCTAAAAAAAGATACTTTTCACCTCACCTTTGTGAAGATCCTCCAGAAGCTGCATTGTGGACAGGTACAGGAGTGCCCATATTTCTTCTTCCTCCAGAGGGCTTCCTTTTGCCCACAGGACCTCGGCCAATGTCACACAGGAACTGCTCATGCCTGCTGCAGTAGATACTGGATTTTGGACACACTAAAGTAGACTAAATTTCTCAAGACAAGCCCTACTGATTATGGCTGTACCCTTCTCTCACAGTAAGAAATACTTTGTGAACCATCCTGCTTTTTCTGTTGTACAGAATTAGGTAGGTATTATTTATCCCTGTCTTAATCTAAGAAAATAAAGGGGACTGAACTAAGTGACTTCCTGTAATCTTTTTGAGCCCTTTTACTCATCATTTGAAACCAGTCATAGAATTCTGTGGAGCAAATAGTTTTTATTCAGGAGGTCCTTCATGAATATGTGCTGTTCAGATTTTGTGAGTATTTGAATGACAGGTGATTGATTTTGCTGCTTAATTGGATGTTCCTGTCTATAAAAACATGACAGGGTTTATCTAAGGAAAAAAGAAGACAATGCAAAAGATATGCCCTCTAACGTGAAAATTTTATAAACAGTGCAACAGAGCAATTAAATTTCATTCATTGCTCAGCAGATTGATCAGTAAAAGCTGGTAGACTTACTGAATTCACTGATGAGAGATATTTTTGCTCACATATCTGAGACTCAGTGTTTGCAGTTTATCCCTTCCAATATACATATAAACTTGCTTCGTTTCACTAAACCAAATTAAAATATGACTCTTTTTTGAACTGCTGAATAGCAATTTAGTGTCTCCCAGCACACTGTCCTATCTGACAGGTACATAAGACCTGGCCTACTGCAGAAGAATGTGTGTCCACACATTCACCCTGTTTTGTCTCAGTTGCAACATAGCATCAGATCGTTTAGACACAGGCACTCTATAGTGAATCATCATTTCATGTCCTGCTTACTGGAAAACTGTTTTCATAATCCCAGCCAACCAGAAACTGACTTGTGACTTGAAGCATCATGGCTGCTTTTCCTTCAAATCTTTTGTCATGCTAAATATTCTGAGAAGGCTTTGCTCTTCATAAATGCATTTGATATGTCCATCCAATGAGTTTTACTTTTCTGTAATTTATTAATTTAGTCAGAGCTGCCCTAAGTCTACACATCAGTAAGGAAAACTGAATGCAAGCTTCAAATTTCCTACAAAATTTTTGAACAACTTTTGCTGTTACTCTCCTGTAACAGCCCCACAGGTTCATTTGATGCTGTGTAAATAGGGGAATAATGAGAAAAGTTAGAAGGGATCCATTTACTGATTTGAGTTTTGACATTGTCTGTAGACCAGTGAGGACACTATAGCCTGGGATACTATAGTCTCATATAGGATTGTAAACACCACTGTAAAATGAGTTCACTCACAGCCTGAGTGAACAGATCCTGCCCCTCCCAAACTTCACTCTGTACACAGGCTGCTTACTGCCTCCATTTGCTCTCTGCCTGCAACAGAACTCTTTGTGTCTTACAGCTGATTGCTTTGCCAGCTTCCCATTAATTATGGAGTCTTCAAGGGGTCACTGCAAGAGCATTACAGCGTCCTGTAGGACCAACTTGTTGTTGATTAATAGACTGCTCAGACTTTGCTTCATGGGATCTTGTCCTGGCTCACTAACTTGCAAACAAGGAATCACAACATAGGAAGAATGATCCCTTGTTGCAACCACTACAGGATTACAGACCAACCTAGTGACATTTTAAACGGAACCAGAGTCCTAATTTTAGTCTCTGTAGCTTCAAAGGGCAGTAAAGCTTCTTATAGACCTAACCTTAATTAGAAGAGACAGACAAATCTTCTTAATCTAAGCCATCACTGTTTCTCTTAATAATAAATTACTGTGATAGCATTTCACTTAACCCTGTGGTAGTGGGACAAAGCAATCAATTCACATCCCCAGAGCAGAATTTGTGTGGCTTCTCCATACAGGTAATCCACCAGATTGCACTTAGTGCTGTTTTACTTGAGACTGTGATGGGGGAAGGAGCACTGCATCCTCTGTTTTAGATAGGAGTGCTTATGCCAAATGATCTCAGTGCTGATATTTCTAACTATCTTAACTTACTCAGTCAGCAACTACCCAAAGTACAGTTGTTACAGCTTTATAGAACCAAAGTGAAATCAGCAGTTACACCAGAGATCCTTAACTTTTGTAGTGAATGTTTTTTTCTAAGAGTAAAAGTAATGTCTCAGATCAATACTAAATATGAATTAAATGAATTCAATTATGTGCAAACTTCTTGAAAAAATATTTGATTGTACAGCCATGAAAATCATAATCTCTTTAGCAAATTATTGCTCTAAAGCAATGTGGAGTTAAGCAATGTGGTATTTTACAAGCAAATTGGCAACTGGTTTTTAAACACACTCAGAATTCCCTGTATCTTCAGGCTGTATTTTTGACTTCTGATTTTCAAGACCAACATGATGTGATATTTAACAAAAAATCTAACTGCATGAGTGCTTGGGGAAAAAAACTATACCGAGGCTACACTGTGTGTATTGTAAGAGAGTAAAAGTGATGGAAAGATACTGTTATCATTGTAGCACTGGCCATGTTAATGGTCCTTCAGTTTAGTAAAACCTGTGATCCAGAACCAAACAATTCTGTCCTTCAAGCAACCTACAACTCATAAGGCAGACAAATGAGGAGGCAAGAAGGAAAAATTGACAGCAAGTTTGCAAAAAGGGACTTTTTTTCAGTAACACTATATATCAAAAAATTATGCTGGATCTGGTTGAGCCTGCAGGGGAAAATTAGAGCAGCAGAATGTAATCACCCACTTTGGAGTTTGGCCAGGATATAGAGGTTAAAGTTTTTGTGACTGGAAAAAGTAGCACAGCTTCCAGTGCCAATTCGTGTTTTGAGGTCAAAGGCTTATTTTGCTGATGTCTATGGAAGAAGATAGTACCATACAAATTAGCCTAAAATATCCTCCCTGTTCTAATCTTTGCAATACATTTATTCATTTTATGGGCTCTCTAAAGTCAACAGATTTTTCTCTACTCTTCTTGCATAGCTTTGAAAGGTTGCATTGGGATGAGGATAAACCATTATTTTGCCAACAACATCTGCCTATTTATCACTTTTCTTTTTCTAAATAATTCAATTTTTGTATTTTTTTTAATCATATGTGCAAGTTCTTGTTCATTGAAAACTGGAGTCAATGAAAGAAATTGAATTTATCATGAAAGTAAATTAACTACAGTTTTACATCTGAACTTGACATTTAGCAAGAATTGTACATTAATAATTTCGTATGCCAAGGTCACTTTATTGGATTTAGCAGTCTTATTTAGTAAAATGTAAAGGAGCAACTTGGCTTTGGTCAATCTTCATCTTTACTTTTGCTATTTTGTTTACTGTGTAAAGAAAGCAAAAGAGCTAAAAACTATTACTTTTGTAGGAAAACGGCCCTTCTGTCATCAAAAACAGTCAAGTGCATTAAATATCCTCAAGAGGAATGGGTCAGCTGGATTTCTAACTACATGACAGCCCTTTCCATGCCCACTTATTAGAGGGAATTTACTGGGAGTAGGTTTCATGGCATGAAAGTCAATCTATTATCTGGATGATGGTGAAAAAATATGAAAAGATATCATAGGACACACCAGTGAAGAAGAGGATGAGGAAGGAGAAATCACATTTAGTTTTAAAAAATATGAAGTCAAGTTTGTTTCTGGTCTACTTGTAAAGGCGTGAAGCAATAACAGATTTGTCCCATCTGGATATCCTAAAGAACAACTGGAAATGAGAACTTTGGCAAAATAGCTTGTGTATAAACACAACACCAATTACAACAACAACAAAGGATTAACTTTGGTAGGAATCAAGTGTTCTGTGAACTGGAAATGCCTCTGTCAAATCAGAAAGGCCTTTCAATTTTTACTGCCTAGAAGCTGTTCATGCAGAGGTCTTGTCTTTCGTGTGACTGAACTTCCAGTTCTGCTCCATTGCTCTGTGTGTGTATATTGCAAAATACCTATCTGTAAACTTAACCAACTCTAATTTGCTGGGAGGTGTGAATAAATGTAAATTTTGTAAACAGTTCTGTCTGGGAAGGCCTAGTTATAGTTTGAACATGTATGTCCATCACAGCCCCTCTATTAGATTGATTTTGACAAGAGTGAGCCAGAGAGGGGCCACTTAAGTAGTTGTTCTGAAAGACCTGAGAGGTTGCTAACACTGGCCATTAACCTCACTAAAAGAGTGTGGGTGTGTGCTGACAGAAAAGTGAGAAGGACTTGGGGTGTAACCTCTTCCATCTGCACCCCTATATCCAGGAAAAGTTCTCTGCTCATAACAGTGCATGGAAGCTAGCATAAACCCGCTACACTTGAATATGTATGGAGTTGGCTAATACTGATTTTGCTTAATTTACTTGCAATGCCTGAGTATCCATCACTCATTTTCAAGGGCAAGTTTAGAGACATGGAATTGCTTCTGCTAGTCTGGCATTGAAGGACACACTGATAAAACTGCAGGCAAGTCTATAAAGAGATGGTCTTTAGGCATCTTTTTCTAGACACAGTATTTTCCTTACTCTTCTATCCCTTTCATCTGTTATACTCCAATTTCTTAGCTATGTTAGCAGTGCCTTTTAGTACTCAGGTGCTACCTGATAGTCTAAAAGCACCTTTGTAAAAAAATGACCAAACCCAAGGGAGCTCAATTTTCAGAATAGCCAAAGGCAGAATTTCTTGTGTTAGTGGCAGCAAGATGCAGTAGGAAAAAGAAAACTTTCTGAAAGAAAGGAATTAGCCACAGGATCTCAGGTGCTGGTCAGTAAGACTTCAAGCAATCTGCTCTCAAGACCAGGAAATATGGGAACTTGAAGTGACATTTTTCTAGGATGTTGGAGGGCTAATAGGCTGATTTTAACTACTGAAAAGGGGTCCATCGAGACAGATTAACATGACAGATTTGCGCATTCTGAAAGATCTTTTAAAATTAAAAGTTAAAAGGAAAATGTGGTTTTAGTCATCATCCTTTTACTTGACCTGAGTGCTGGACATTGGGTTAGTAATGTATCAAGTAATGTAATTTCTGACCATACCCAGGTGAGGACCTTGACCAAGATAAAATTAGTCTGGCTGTCTTATCTCTTGTTTTTTGTGATTCTCCTCCTCAAAGATTAATAACTGACAGTAACACATTGCTTTGAAGTGCCTTATATTTAAGAGCAGGGATAAATTTGTATCTTTACATTTTTATGACACAAAAGTTCAGAAACTTCATCAAAAGGGGCTGAAAATTCATGGAGGAAGAGATATAAATCAAAACACAAATAATACCTCACTAAGGGAAGAAAAATCATTGTTTAGTATCAAGTATTCCAAATAAACTAAGAAAAGTTCTTGCAGCCTATCTCAAGACTGGCTTCGTAATAAATCAAATTTGGAATACAAAATCAGGTGAGTTAAAAATAGCATAAAAATGGCCATAGTTTTGAAATAATCTGTGGTAATTTCAAAGTAAATTTACAGAATTTATGAACTACTGAGTCTTTTCTGTAGTCACCAATAGAGAAGGAATGATGCATCACTCTCACTGCCTCTGACTCCTCTGAGTCATGATGGCAGGTACAGCATTTGGCATGAACCTCCATTCAGTAGGAGGTATCTCCAGGGAAGTACTTAACTGATTTCCTTTATGCCCTTAAAAATCATATAGTTATAAAAATGAATATAGACAAATTTTGAAATTTAAAATTATCCCAGTGTTCATTCAGATTAAATGTTTGATGTAGATAATAATGGGAAGATATGACTTGCTTTTTATAAAGGCACAAGATTATTCCATAGCACATATGTATTCATCTGATTCTGTGTCTCCACAGACAGCTTGGGATCAGTGAAATAATTTTGCCACAAAACAGTGTATACACTGAAATATTCTTGAATGAACAGTTTTCACATGAGGATCACAATTCTTTGTTGCTCAAGGCTTCATGTTTTGCTTCTTCAAAAAACCACAATCACTAAAAAAAACACAACTCAAATCCTGTAAATTAGAATACTGTACTGAGATTTTGAGAGATGTTGGTCACCCAGCTATTTAGGACTAGGTAGTTAGAAGATCCTGAAGAATCAATGAAATCTGTGACAGATTGCAAATGACAACTCTAAATATTTTTTGTTTTTCATCTGATTCATAACAACCCACAAAACTGTAACATGAAAGAGGAAAGAAGATGATCCCATCAGCCTGTAGTCTTGAGCTTTGAATAGGGTCTGATTACATCTATTATGTTGATGATTGTTCTGATTTAATACTTCAGGTTGTATTCTGTTCTTGAAGAACAGTGTTCTTCCATAAGAAAAATTGAAGTTTTAAAAATAGAGGAATAATTTACTAAGAAATGACAACTAAATGCTTTTGCTTTACAGGCAATATTCATCTAGAGCATGTAAAATTGAAAACCCAAGTAAATTTTTAAAATATATTTAAATATAGTTCAAATTGAAACAAGGTGATTCAATTGGTTGTTGCTATCACCAAAGTGTTACTGATAATCTTAGAGGAAATACAGAAAAAACTGTATTGAAAATAAATGTAATATCTTTAGTATCTCAATCATAAATACATGCATATTTTACAGAAATGAAAAGGGAAAGACTTTGGGGACAGAAGGTGCCCGCCTTGTGTACTTTAGACTTTCTTAAATGTCAACATTAAACTCTGAGAGCCTCTTCTCTGTATAATACATGTTGGGCCAAATCCAGTAACCCTTTTATATATTTAAAGGATTCTGGATACATGCAATCATTCATGACATTATGATTTTTAGATGGATACATAAGCATAACTGGATAAAAAATATGAATATTTTCTAATTCCTTACTTAAGTACAACCTACTTCTTGTCCATCAAATGACAACATATTTTAATAATTTATAATTTTAATTTATATGAAAAGTTTGAAAATACTGAAAAGAGCACATTTTAAAAAATTATAGTTTAAAATTAATTTACATCATAACCTCATTTAATCACATATATTCCAAATGCAAAGTTTATACTCTCACTGTAAACTTGTTGTTGTAATTTTAGAGAGAATACACTATATATTCCTCATACCAGAGAAATGAATCTTATTAAATATGAAATTGAACTCTCTGAAATGTGTGGGTTTATAATTGGAATAAACACTTAAAATGCTGTTAAAAACTTCTGTTCAAATGAAGTATAGACAGAGCCAAATCTGCAAACAATGACAAGTCAATAAGGGAGTTGCCTTGTTGCTAAAGTATAACCTTGCCTTAGAAAGATTGCGTCCCAGAAATTGTAGCTAAAGTGAAACAGCCTTTGTTATATGGTATTTTTTCACACTCTATTGTAAATTATTTTATTTCCTTTCTAGAAAAATGTGCTTAAATCAATTGGTCAATTAACCAGACTGTTAAAATTTATTCAGCACGGTGGATAAAATTTCATTGCTACAGAGATGGATTTCTTTTCTAGGAAATCTTAAACTTCACAGGAGTTGGGCCAGTCTCTAGACAGTCTAATCTTTGAAGGAGAGAGTTGAAATCTAGCTCTTGAATAGTGTAGTTACGTGTCTTTCTATAGGGAATTTCATGAGCTGGGTGGTAAGGGTGCTAAAAGTTTGACTTTATTACAAGACCTATGGACATTGTTCCTTAAAGACACAAAATGTTATTGATACCAAAAGAAAATTTAGAAAAACCCAGCATCCTACAAAATCAGACTTAAAGGGTCAAATTCCTGTTTCCTCTCTACTTCAAAAGGAACCTACCAATGAATTTCAGAGGAAAATATTACACTGTCTGCAGTCAGTTTGCAAGTAGATATTCTTTAAATTGAAGCGCCTAAAAACATATCACTGGATAACTGCAATCAAAAGAAAGTGGTGCTATGTTCATTCTTGCAAAGTTTATATGCCCTTTCTCCTCTGCCCTGCTGATGCCAAATGCCAGGGACTTCATAGAATATCTATGATAGACAGCTACTGCCTGTTAAGTAGCTAGTGCTACTTTGTTTTTTTTCATACACCTTTTATAAAAGCTCATTCTACATGAGAGTAGACCAGGCTGGTAGTCCAGAACTAAATCTAATTCTTCTAATACATTATCTACATTATTCCAGCACTTCAAAGATTGAAGCTTCAAAGCCATGCTCTCTGCTGCTGCAGTGCCAGAAATAGAAGGACAGTAGAACTCAAGCACCATGGTAATGTTTCTCTTTTATATTTATTGATTTATATCTTTTCTAAGGCATTATATAATTCTCTGAAATGAGGTGGCCTTGTGCCAGACATAAGAACAGGGAATGAAGGGTCATATGATATGCTGATGCTGAGGTTAATAGATAGCACAACACAGGTAAAAGAACCTGAGCAGGCTGTATACCAGCTTCTTCAGGTACCAAAGAAAAATGCAGTCCTAAATGAAAGATGAAGAGCTAAGATTTTAGCTTATATTGTCCATCCTTCCCAAAGTCCTTCCATAGCTTCTCACAGCTAATCCTATTGTAGTCAATGCTGCTGTGGTTTGCTTATTGTTAAAGCTAGTTCTTGAGCTCTGACAGGGCCACAGTTACACCTTTGCTTGCAGAGGAGAGATGAATATCTCTCTTCTAAGCTTCTAATCTTGATTCTGATGCTGACTGGTTCTGTTACTTGAGAAGGACTCAGTCTCTTATTTTACCACATCATTGAGGATGATGTGGTTTCCCATCATTAATAATACACTTCAGATGTAAATACTAAATTATCAGTATTTGTATATCTCTAGAATCTACATCTATAAATTTCTAGATCAGTAATGACTATGAAGCCTATGCCAAAACTTCCATAAAATGAGGTTGATTGTATTTCAGAAACAGCAAACTGTAATGTAGGGACTTGCTAAAAACATTGGAGAGCAGTAGAGAAGAAATTAGGAAAGCAATTTCTTAATTGAGAGTCTTTAGTCACAGGTTGTAATCACTGGCAATCTTTCTGCTGTTTGGAGTTCAGTTCTCTTTCCAAAATAATAGTACTTAGTACAAGTCCATGAAAAAATAATGTACTCAAACATGTTTACCAAAATCATGTCAACTGTGTTTTGCAAATGAAGGTTTATCCCTGCCATAAGAGCAGGAACACTTTAGTGCCTTCTACTTCTTTGTTTTCAATAGAAAACAAGACTATGCTGAGATCCCCTGATTTTTTAACAGTGCATTCTGTTGTAGGTCAATGTTTCTAACTCCCAAAGAAGGCAGGAAGGACTGAGCACGGACATTCTGGATGACAATCCAGCCAGCTCTATATTATCACTTCTCATACAAACAAGCAGCCTTCTAATCAGAATTAGCTAATGATTTAAGAGAAATGAAATTAGGTTTAATGTAAAAAACCCAAACAACAAGGTAAATACTAGATACTGCTGTACAAAGCCAAGAAGATGAGTGATTTACTACTTATTTAATTGATAATGAGATTAAGAGAAATACGTAAGAACCTACCTGTAAAAGTTGGACAGATGCTGCATCCAGAATAGTCTGTAATCTTCTATAATTTTGCCCAATAATGATTATTTAGACCATATTAGTTGTAAATATAACATTAAACATATTCAGGTCTTAACTGGACTTCTGTTTCTTGTTTTTTTTCTCTCTTTCTCTTTCTTACCTTCTGTCTTCTCTCTTTCTTTCCCCCTTTCTTCCTTTCTTTCTATTGCTTTGTTTGTATCTTGTAACTAAGCACTGTGTGGTCTGGCAAGTGGCTAAGCAAGTAAACAGTGAGGTTCTTTCTTTTACTTGCAAGCCAAACCTAGCAGCTCCTGGTTTGAAGTTGAGGGCAACGTCATGTCTGCTAAGGCTGTTTACACGCCTTCCTTTTTTTTCTTTCTTTCTTTTTTTTCTTTCTTTCTTCTTTTTTATTTTTTTTTCCTGGTAGTTCACTTGCCAGGTAATGAGAGTCAGCTTTTAGGAAGTGGCTCAGTATAAATCTCTGGGTCCGTCGACTTACAAGGACTCAATTGGATTACCTGACGCACACGGGAGCATTAGATCTAAACCCCCATAGACTGATGTCACTTTCAGCCCCCGGCCAATCCAGGGAGCAACAGCACAACCAAAGCAGAGACTGATGGTCTGAGGGGTGAGTGTGTCTTCTATCAGCAGCAAAATCCTTCAGACTGAATAAACAATGCAGATAAGATTTTGATGGGTCTACCTGGCAGAAAAAGAAACCAACCCAAAACTGAAGGAAGAAAATTTGATAATTTTTTAATATTGTCTAGTCTGAAAATTTCTTATTAATTATAGCAGGGTGCAGCTGTGTTCAGAGCAGGGCAGAGGGAGCTCTTGGGATGCTGCAGGGCAGCTGTGAGCTGGCTGTAAGAAGGTGAAGGGAACAAAACCTTAGTAAAACAGAAGTGAGTTCTAATGGACTTATTCAGTAAACTCTACACTCTTAATCGTTCTCCCTATATGTTGTCCCTGAACAATGGGATTTGCAAATGCATTTCCATCTACAATCCTTATGGTAATATCTCACAGATGACTGTAGTGTAGATTTCTCTGCTCATGTCAAAATGAAAATCTTGGATTTCTTTCATTGCCTAACTTCCTGCAACTAGTCGTTTAAGTTCAACATGGAAAAAAAAAAAAAGAACAGGCCAGCCTCGTATTTCCCTTTTACTTTCTCAGACACTGTGAATATTACCACTGTTGTCCCTAGCCCACACTCTGGATTTCACATTCAGTTTGGTCAACCCTTCCAGTGTATGAGTGTTGACATGTGCTTTTGAGGAAAATATACAAGCTATAGTCTTCTTTATTTATCTTTAAAGAAAATTTATTCAGGTTTTCATCATCCCAATGGCTGTAAATTCCTCTGCTTTGACACTTGAAAGTGCAATATTGCCTTATCCAAAATGTCACAGAAAACATGTATTTTGCTGAATTCTCCCACTGGGTACATCACCCATCTTTTCACATCCTTCTCTGGTCCCTTTAGTTTGTAGCAGCAAAATAGAACTATTTTTTATAAATTCTTCCTTGGTCCAAAAGTCATGAATCTGATCTGACAGGCAGTCTGACAGGACTGCAGGCAGAAATAAAACTAGATAGAAAGGTCTCATGTCTGAGATGTCCCAAACAGAACATGCTGGATTTGGCAAACCAACATTTATTGAAAAACCTTACCAACTGCACAAAAGAAACTATTTGTGTGATCATTAGACTGATACTGCTCTTCATTTTTTGAATTTTTGGATACAGATACCAACAGATCAGCAAAAAGGCTATTAATGAAAAAAAAAATCTGAGCATTGATGCAGCTCAGGAAGCATTTTGCTTATTGTCCGATACAAAAGCAACACAGAAGTTTGTGACTGCTCCTTGCCCAGGTAATGAGTGGGGAAGAGATAGGAAGTTATTTTTAGTGATTACTTTTATTTGTAGCTACCAGATTTGATTTTAATAAGTGTGTGTATAATGCCATTTGCAGAGTTAACAGGATGTGTGGTTTGTTGAATCATTTTGCTGGAAATAATGTGTTGTGTGAACATGCTCCTGTTAAAGCAGGTAGAAATGCTGATTTGATTAACTAATCAAAGTTCCTAAAGACTTTATGTTCTATTGCTTTAAGAAGAGACTTGATGATTCTTCTCATGAAAACTTGCAATTGCAAACCTGTGGTAGTTCTGTTGGTGTAAGCAGCAGGTCCAGATTGTCTCACCCATGGTTCCTTCATTATTCTAAATAGTCATTGAAAGCTGCCATTTAAGAAAATCACTCACAACCTACTGATTTGAACCAAAGCAGTATTTCAGACTCATAAACTCAAAATATACAGTATGAGAACTTCAGCTGAATTCCTTCTGTTCATCTATTGAATCCTCACTGTGTACAGGTGACATGGATGTAATTGCAGCAAAGTTTATGTAACTAGATCACTATGAAAGAAGGTTAACAAGATGAAAGACTATTTATCCCAGTGAAGGAACTGCTGGATGGAGGCTTAGAATCTCCCTTATGTCCCTTGCAGCTTTCTGAGAACCGGCAATGGCTAGAATCCAATTATTCTCTGACATTAATGCCTTTTTATCCCACAGAAGCTGAAGTGTGGGAAGCTCTTAAAGTTTACATAAAGGTGAAGATTACTATTTACTTCTCAGTTGATGGTGGTACAAGCAAGCTGTCAAAACTACAACCACTGCTCAGACCTGTGGTTTCTGTTAAACAGAGAAGACTTCTAGTGCTTCTGTTAATTTTAACTAGTTTTAGTTTGGAGTCCCATGGGGCAGATCATAGCTTGAGCTTTCAGAAAAATCAGGGAATCCCCCTTTTTGTTTTGGATCTTTTCGAGTCATACCACAGGACCTAACCACTTCTGATAGTGCACTTCCATGCATCATCCCTATGTCTACTAGATGTACAAATTAAAGTTTAATTTCCATCATGGTTTCTAAGCAGATTGGAATTTGTCCAGTCATCTATATTTAGCTTAGCAAAGTAATACAGGGAAGTGAATCTATGCTCTTGTTCTGGTGTTTGCTGTCAGGGGTGTTTCATAGCAGGATCTTCAGGGGATCACATCTAATTTGTGTAGCCCTAAGCTCAATTTAAAAAAAAAAAAAAAAAAAAAAACAGGACAAGAGGCCAGTATCTAAACAACCTGTTTTCCTTTAAGAAATAATTCCTAAGGTAATTTTAAAAATACCACTAAACTGGGAGCTGTATTGAAGTTTGTTTCTAAGTTTGTGTTTGAAGAGTGCAGGAAGGCAGCATAACTCTTACTGCCACTCATGACAGTAACCAGTTTTTCTTAAGAAAATAGCTGGCAAAGTCTGGCTCAAACCTCTGGGAATTTCTAAATCTTTAGACAGTTCTATGAATGGATGAGACCCAATTAAAATACCACTTTTAATTCAGTATGTTTAATTTGCTTTTGATTCTTACACTGCTTTTGAGATGTGATGTAAAAACCATTATTGAACTAGTAGCTCCCTCCTTGTGACACCTGATTACAGCTCTGCTGACCCCAGAAATAATTCAATGGGAGGCCAGTATTCCTATGATACATCCTCCAATGCATCCATCTAGGATACAAGAAGGGAGGCTGTGAAGTGATTACTATTTAATACCAAATGGTCTCAGACTGTAATGGAACCACTTTCTAAATTACAAAAGTTAGTTCAAGCTATTAATCTGAGGAAAGACAGACTGAAGCTTTAAAGGTTTCTGGGATATGGGATGGAATTCCATGTATATACTCAATGCATAGTTTCATGAAAATAGCCATTTTACCCAGCAAGGACACGGACGCTAGTTGTAAGGGCAAAAACAAAAATAATCTTTTCTCTCTTTTGTAATAGAGATTTTCTATTTGTTATGCTTTTTGTCACCACAATGAAACCTGTGTACATTAACATATACTTGTGTATATCAGATTAACACTTTACTTATAGAGTGAAAATAATTTTTCTTTACAATAGCTGAAGTGATCAAAATACATTTTTATTTCAAAATCCTAGAATGAGTGTGCATAAGTTGTCACAGGGTACTATTCCATGAGGCAGAGATGTGTGCAGGCACCAAACTAGCATAAGGAGGCACTGTTTCACCCACAGGGGATCATTTTTTATTGAAGTTATCCCTATTTTGCCTAATGTGGTTCACTGAGTGCTAAGTAAGATTTTGTGCAGTACAGACTTAACACATGCTATTAAGTATCTTCAAAATGGTTTGGTAAAATCATGAGATTTACCAAGTCAAAAGAGATTAAGTTGTCTGTGTTCCTCCTCTACTTACCATTTAGCTCACTGCCACTTGTTTTTCAAAACTACTTTCTGAAGTTGTCAAGTTTTGTATTGGAATCATTATGTGCTAGATTCAACTAGCATTTAGACAGGATGTAAGATAATTGATGTTGGCCAATTTCATTTTCCAGCTCTTTTCAGAGATAAAAACATTATCTGACCTAGAATGGGTGTTTGCATTTAGGAGTTAAAATTTTAAAACTTTGACAAGAATTGATGCACTCC